>JAUCBJ010005170.1:0-56068 GCA_032718475.1 Nemertoderma westbladi
ACATTCATGAATAAATACTGATCAACGTTAAACATTTTATGGTGACCTTTGGTGTTGGGTTTTTTGCAATATATAACGATATCGAAAGGTGAACTTCCGAAATTAAAGGCCCTGGTCTATCCCGGATTGAAATTGAATTGACTTGTATACTATTAACGTGTTTACTATTGAACTATTACCTCTTCCAATGACAACCATTAAAACCTTACCATACGACCTCTAAAATTAACCCTGAATAAATTACAGTATATTTGATGACTGCTCGATATTGTTTTAACTCTTTTAAAATTATGATGTACATTTTAATGTTTTAATTAATTAAACCGCTCGCTGAGGACGCCCGCGAGGGGGAAATGCTTATAAGGTGAAACCAAACTTTATATATTCTTATTCTTATTTGTTGTAAGTCACTTTTTTGTCAATGTCGCTAACTAGTTTGACAAAAAAAGAACGGGTGCGGGCGGGTCGATTCGCCCCTCGAGCTATTCGCATCAAGTCTATTCACCCAAGTAATATAATATACAGTATGTAATATAATAATGAACAGGGTCTATACTATAACTAACTATCACTGTTCAAATATTTTTAGTTTAGGCCCCCTATCTAGGTATCATTTTTTTATCATTCTAATTCAAAAATTATAATGATAAAGGTACACATGTTGGTCTAGTGCGATAATTTACAAATTACAATTACGTGTAGGACTACTGTACAGCTGTGTAGTATATTGCATACATAGTCTGACAGTAGCCTAGACATGCTAGATAAATATTTAAAACAAACATATCAGCATGTAGCTAGCCTGCTCATAAGTCATAATTCATTCTACATCTGCTGTTCTGCAGTTCTGTAATTATGCCCAACAGTTTATTGTTGCTCCATAAAACTCACTACAATTGAATCATCAAATCCCCTGATCATTTTGGGTTTTCTAACTAATAGTTTTAGAAAGTTCTAACAAGAATTAGTACCGTAAAAGGACAACTCTACTAGTAGTAGTAGAGTTGTCCTTGGTACCGTATTAATCAGACTCAGAACATTACAGCATTAAATAATTTATAATTATATGTTGACTGCCACATGTCCCTAAAATCTGGGGGGAATAAGTCAAGGGGAGAATCGACTCCCACCCAAAAAGAACACGTCTTTTTTGTCAACAAAAAGGTAATGTTGAATTAAATTTCAAAGCAATTTTCATGACATTGATTTTTTATACTAGCTAGTTTTTTCTACTTTTTTTATAAATGTTATAGAACAAAGTGTTAGTTATCAATTATGAGAAATATCGAATATACCCAAAATCGTGAGAAAAAGTTTAACTTATTTCGCTAGGGAAAAAAGTAACCCATATGATTGCATTGATTTAAAGTCGTAAAACTAAAGGAAGTATAATATTTTTAGTGGAATTTCTTAAATGTTATTACATATTGAAAGAGCGTCGGTTTAGAACAGGTTTGCAAGTAATTTGAGCAAAAACCATTCACACACTTAAAAGTTATTGCAACTTTAGTGTCTGCGAGGCGAACTCCAAAACGGAACTCAATATCCAACCTATTGGTTTAAGTTGTTAAGCGGCTCTCTAGTTACGTAATAAATATTCAAGAACACTAAATTATTTAACATTGAGTAAGGCAGCATCGGGAGTTGAAGAGTACAATAATTTGAATCGCAGTAACTATGGAAGCAATGTAGTTAAATACTACAGTTCAATTTATTTTGTACCACTATATCGCTGTACTTTTATTAAAGAATTGAGCCACAAAAAGTACCAATTTAAGAAAAAAATTACGTATTAAAAGGGAAAAAAAGTAGATCATTTTTTTTTTAATATTCGCTCGACACTTTATTAACCTCGCTGGTGCTCGGTAAATAAAATTCCTCGAGAATAATGAAAAAAAGTTCTACTTTTTTTCCCATGTAATAAATAATGATAATTTAACACCTTCGATGGAGACGACACAGAAGGTTTCAACTGCAGCAACTGGAAGAAATTAAATAAATCACATTCAGCTATTTTCATATCGTTGCCGGTGAATGGGGCACCGGCAGTAACTGTTTCGGACCAATGAACTTGCTCATTCCGGCTCTGAATAGTTCCCAAGTGACCCCGTTGTCAGGGCAACGGATAACCGTACATCCCATAGCAGCAACGGTCTGGCAGTTACCCCATTGGTCATCGAAAAACAACATTTCTTCGGGTTTGGCACCGGTTTTCCTAGCAATGTTTTTAATATGGAGAGATTTCTTGGCTTTATAAATCTCTATGGGAGAGAAAACGTCTTTTAGATAAATGTTCGGTTTGGTTCTATCGTTCTCTATGTTAAACTTCTCCAAACATTCCTCAGCCCAGCTGGGTTCGTCGCAACAGCTGGCCACCGCGACGCGAGGGTTCCCATAGCAACCGCTTACTAACTCCCTGAGTATCGCCGCAACGTCGCCCATCAACCGAACCTGGTTTCCGACCCGATCCCGGAGAGTTTCTCCGTAGTTCTCAGTCCGGAAGGGCGACCCGCCTCCTCCCCAGAGTTGGAACATCTCGGGATCCCAGACTGTGGCGTCCAGGTCGAATACGACCACAGCCGGAGGTTTACGGGGTGCGGTAAATCCGTTGGCCATTATCTCATTATAGATAGACCTCCAACTACACTGAACTAATCCAGTAATCTGCTAATCACAAAACAATCTTTATTTATTAAATACTGAAATGGACCTACCGTACCCGTTCATTTTAAAACTAATCATGACACAGTTTTAATTTTCCCACGTTGACACGGGTTACATTTGTAGCCCTTTGCATTTTATCTTATTATTGGAGACAAGGGGGGAACTCGACGCAAATCCCAATCGACCCTTTTTTAGAGACTAATGGTCGCACCCAGCCGGCAGGTCGCGGCCTATCACAAGCCTAATTGTCTAAATTAACTATAACTCATCACGTTTTCGGCAATATGATTGGTGTTATGCTTATTATACGGACGGCTAAATAATAATTTCTTAATAAAGTACTAAATGTACTTTATCTACTGTTCAGTAATACTATTTATATGATAATTATATTATTCTTATATAAGTTATACAGGTATAAAGGCGACTATTCGACCCAGTGAACTGAGGGTAAGTCGCACGCAAGTGGTCGGTAGTTCGGCTTACATACAGTATATCATCATAGTCCAACAATAGACTATATGGAGGGTCGCTAAAAGTCGCAAAAATGTAGACTATAGGTGGAGCCGACTTTGCCGACCAAATCGACTCTTCCGAACACCTCATGGGCCGTGTATAAGGGGCGACTATTCGACCCAGTGAACTGAGAGTAAGTCGCAAGTGGTCGGCAGTTCGGTTTACATATATATCATCATAGGTCTACAATAGGCGAATTTGGCGAATATTCGACCCAGTGAACTGAGGGTAAGTCGCAAGTGGTCGGCTAGTCGGCTTAGATATTTCAAATACAGGGGTGGTCGGAAGAGTCGAATTGGTCGGCAAAGTCGGCTCCACCTATAGTCTACATTAAAGTTTTGCGACTTTTAGCGACCCTCCATATAGTCTATTGTAGGCCTACAGTATGATGATATATGTAAGCCGAACTGCCGACCACTTGTGACTTACCCAATTAACATGGCTCCAAATGCCACCATAAATATAAGCTAACAAACTTATTTATAACATAATTTATATCATTTTTACATTTATTTATACAGCAACTAATATAATTTGTGCAGTTTCTATCACTTATAATATATGTAAATCATTTTGTAAAGTTAACATTTTGGAATAAAACTACATACATACTTGTTGCAAAGTACTTTACAGTGTTCTGATCCTCGTGGCTTTATTTTCCCTCACTCACTAACGTTCGTTCGTGTAACAAAGCCACTCGGATCATCACACTGTAAAGTGCTACTTTACACACAAGTATGTAAATAGTTATTACAGTGTTCTGATCCTCGTGGCATTATTTTCCCTCACTCACTAACGTTCGTTCGTGTAACAAAGCCACTCGGATCATCACACTGTAAATTGCTACTTTACACACAAGTATGTAAATAGTTATTATTTATTTATGGGGAATTATTTGTAATTATGCATTTAAACTTTCTAGAACAACCTAATTATTACGAGGTGACATATTGGATATACTGGACATACATAGTAAAATGTATGGCGTAGGGACATACTGAGAAATAATGTCGCACTGCGATATAAAGCTGGAAAATACGTCGCCCTAACTACGTCGCGAAACTAATTCCATACTAATAAATAAATGTTTTTGTTTTTGTCTATAATGATTAATTGTTCTAGAACATTTTATTTATTACAGTATCGCATATATTTATTGTTACATTTATTGTAAATAGCATTTCAATTTATTTCTCTGCATGATTATCATTAGCTAGTATATTTAAATGGTATAAATGTGGCCTGTTTTTAGGAACCGCACAAAAAAGTTTTGGTTCACATGCGAACAAAAAAAATATCGTTATTCGCTGGAGTATTTAAAACAAAAAGATGTAGATATCAAGATAACGTCCAGGTTCAGTAGACCCAGTCGTGGAAGAATTCTACCACCTGTAGAAGAAATAGAATCGGATGAAGATGAGCAGGCGGCTCAAATAGAGGAAGATGAAGACATAGAGGCGAACATTCCGAGCTCACCTCATCCGAACAATGCAGAACAATCAAACTGGCTGTGCAGAAAGCTGAGTGATTGTGACAAGCGGAAACTTTTAATCGCGGTAATAGGGATTTTTCTGCTGTCTATTACAACTGCAATAATATTAATAGCGCTGTTACCATATGTACCAGTTGTGTCGACCACCATTAGCTCAATACATTTAGGTTATGTCCCAGACACAAACGGTGTCTCCTCTACAACCGATGTCGCTGAAAGTACCACACCAACGGAGATAGATGGTGCCTCGTCTTCAACCAAGGCCGCTGAATGTAAAAGACTTACGGCCACAGATAGTGCCTCCTCTACAACCGAGGCCACTGAAAGTACCCCACCAACGACCACAGATGGTTCCTCCTCTACAACCGCGGCTGCTGAAATTACCCCAAAAAACACAGATGGTGCCTCCTCTACAACCGAGGCCGCTGTAAGTACTGCACCAACGACCAGAGATGGTGCCTCCTCGACAACCGAGGCCGCTGTAAGTACCGCACCAAAGGAGACAGATGGTACCTCCTCTACAACCGAGGCTGCTGTAAGTTCCGCACCAACGACCACAGATGGTGCTTCTACAACCGAGGCCTCTGAAAGTACCCCACCAGCGACTACAGATGGTGCCTCCTCTACAACCGAGGCCGCTGAAAGTACCACACCAACGACCACAGATGGTGCCTCCTCTACAACCGAGGCCGCTGAGAGTACAACACCAACGGCCACAGATGGTGCCTCCTCTACAACCGAGGCCGCTGAAAGTACCGAACCAACGACCACAGATGGTGCCTCCTCGACAACCGAGGCTTCTGAAAGTACCACACCAACGACCACAGATGGTGCCTCCTCTACAACCGAGGCCGCTGAAAGTACCACACCAACGACCACAGATGGTGCCTCCTCTACAACCGAGGCCGCCGAAAGTCCCGCACCAACGACCTCATACGGTGCCTCCCTAACAACCCCAATCACTGATACGACTCAGATAACGTTAGACACCTTCCCATGTGCCGGAAACAAGTTGCCAGAGAAAGTGGTTTCCAATGGAGATTTAAAGAAAACATATCTGCGATGCTATTATGGGAATAAACTTTTAATACAGGTACATGACAATGATAATTCCTTTGAGACCAACAAAGATTGGAAGGAATATAGAAAAGGTTTCGGTGACACCCATCGTTCTGGTTACTGGGTTGGTTTGGAGACTATTCATCTGATAACCAAAAGATGGGTATGCAAACTCGAAATTAAATTACTTATTCAGAGTAAAATCTCAAAACATAGTTATACTAATGTGAAGATCGGATCAGAACACACGAATTACACGTTTCAATACGATAAATGGAGTTTCAGTGGTTATAAGGTGGGAGACGGAATGGTTGGAGCAAGAGGGAAACAATTCTCTACAATAGATAGAGATAACGATGACGATACCAGCACGTCATTGGCTGGAGATAGACGAAGCGGTTGGTGGCACACAAAGGAGTCTAGAACGGATCTCAACGGACACGTTACTGAGAATGGAACAAATTATAGCTATTGGGACAGAACTTTAAGTCATTTTAGTTATATCTACCTCATTGACTGCAAATAACTTTAACTCGCCATAATGTTATCAATTACAAAGGATTACCGGTAATATCTGAGTATTTGTACAATCGTAATAGACAGACTTACAGTAACATCTAATGGCCTGTGTACATTCCAACAACACCAATTACCGGCTTCTTATAATATTTTTTTTTCCAGTTGATTAACGCTGTAGAACATCATAATTTTTTTTCGAATCTGCGTTGACGGAGAGTGGTTGCTACAGGTGATGTTGTACACGTGTACCGGGGGAAGATAACGGGGAAGCTCATTTACCTTACTACATGTAATTCAACCTGTTGCGGTTACCTTTAAAGTGTTGTGTGACTCTACTCTAAGCTGCCAATCATTTCATACATGACCACAGAACCAATCCCAAGGCCACCAATGACATAGCAGTGCATATTCCATTGCCATTGCATTGTCATTATAATTGTGTATAATGATTCAAGATTCCTCCCTCCCCTACCTCTAATTATATTAAATGTTAATAAAGAAAGAAATTATAAAATATATTTTTATTCATAATTTTATTTATACAAAACTGTAAGCATAAAAAAATAGTAAGCTAATATGTATGCACGCACAAATATCTTCTTCAAAATTGACTTAATGTAATAATAATAATGATACGATATTTTTTTTGAAATCCGATATGTACGTTATAATAGCATGTACGGCCTACAGGTTAGTCAATTTAAATAATTTTATGAATTATATTCCAGTTAAGCGTAACGTAATCATAATTTTCTCCAATATTGAAATCGGATTATTAATACATTATTAAATTCTGTTAATTTGTATTTTAATTAATTAATGGAGGGTTTTAACCGCCACCTAACAGCCACCATTTTGCTCTTAGGTCCTGTAAAAGAAGGAACGAAATCTACTTTCTTTGCGATGTCATTTTTTGAGTTTTTTGTATAAATAAATATTGTAGTAGTATTTTTGGCTCTCTTACAGTTTGCCGTGCCACCTATTGCTATAATGTTGTTATAATGTTGCTATAATTTTGTTATAGAACAAATATTTTAAGATCATTTTATTATATCAAAATATGGCTATAATGGCAAGGTAAAGTGTAAGAGTCCCGCATTTTTCTTTAGTCTTTTATAAGAAAACCACCATTTTTGATTGTTGGAATTATGTAGTAACAGGAACCGAGATTTGCTAATAAAACAATTATTACGTGCCAAAGGGGGACCATTTTTTGGTTTATTTGTAGTAGTATCTACCTTCGCGCAGCACGAGACTCAGTTATGAGATACAAAGTAAAATTGAGCGATTCTATCACAAAATCGGCATTTAATAAAACCGGCAATAAATCAAAGAAGGGGGGAAAGTTCCTCCCCTTCAACCCCCTTTTAATCTGCACCACCCCGACCCAAAGGCGCACAGAGGATTGATGAGGGGCAGGTATTAACAGAAAATTTGTGTTCGCGGTATTTTAAGTTAGCATAACGCGAGTTACATATTTTATTGATTTATATTTTATGAATGTGCCAATATCAGTGGTGGGTGCGGGAACACAAAATTTGGGCACATTCAATAGACTGGGGGCGATTTACGGGCGAACAGGACGCGGGATCCATCTCAGATATTTAAGGGCCATGGGTGGGGGGTAAAATCAAGCAATACTCTCGGCTGTCAGGGTGTAAAAGCTTCTGTGGGATATAACTGGCCCCTTTGCTTCGCAATCCAGTTTCCCCCCAGGCGCTGGAATACTCTAAAAAGGTTCTCTAACTGTATATATATTCCCCTCGCCCTCAAGGTACCGTTACAGGTGTTTTAACGGACATAAAAGTCATTCTGCTATATACGTGTTTTAGCGGACATGGTAAGGCAAAAAACCTGCAATGCGACAAATACCTTTCATAGCTTAGCCGTGATGATTCATATTACGACATCTAACAGCTGGTTGCTGACATGGAAACAGCCATTGGACGCATGGTTCTTTGTTTGGCTTGAGCCAATCAGAGCGATTTTTCCTGTCGACGTGTAGCTTTTCGGTCGATCATAGGGAGAGTGTTCAGTCTTACTTTTTTTTTCTTGATACTTTGTTGTTATTGCTGTCTAGGCCAGGAACAACGGCTCTAGAATCAATTCGTTTCATACTTTTAGAAGAAACATTAGTAGGCTAAATTATAGAGCGTATGACTGTTATCAATTCAATTCAATCCAATTCAATCCAACTCAATTCATATATCAATGCATATCAAATCAAATCCATTCACAATACTTTGTTGTTATTGCTGTCTAATTATCGGTTCAACATACATTATTATACTGCTGTTTACTGTTGTGTTTTGGTTGAATATCATTTGGAGAACATATATAAAGAACCCAAATTTCCCAATTTTCTTGATACACTACAGGTTAGAGAGACGGGTTATATATAGCGATTGCGACTTATATTGTTGTGGTTTGTAGTGAATTTAATGCTATTTGATAAGCACTACATTGGTCCGTTGCTGTTCTCTTTATATATGATAAAATTCATTGACGGTCGGCAAATTAGTGAGCAGTATTGTGTGTTACCGGTAGTGTGCATGATTGTGATTGATAACTAAGCATTTCCTAAAGAATGCGCCTCATACGTGAATCTTAAGCCTTACCGACTTACCGTTGTGATTAGTATAAGTCATATCTCGGTTTACTTAGATAGAGCGCCACGTCCTAAAGGAACTGTTAATATTTCCCGAAAGTAAATAATATTAGTCAGAAATTAATTATTAACGATCAATCGAATAATACAATACAGTAAGCTTCACTGCAATAATAATTTAAGCCCTCAGAATCCAGTCTCCCGGGATTATCCAGCGGGTGAATGGACGCGCACTAGGCTGGCTTCTGCTAATGTTGTGTTTGTTGGTATTAAATATTTGTCATCTTCTAAAGTATATTTATAAACCAAAAGACATATAAATTTTGGCAGGTTAAACTGCTAAAGGTCTTCAAAAGCGCGTACAATAACAGTCATTGACTTTATTGCAGTAAGCAATAAAGTTGAAAGTACCAGTCAACCGGTAAACCTGAACCGGTACTTCTGTAGGTCTGTAGGCCCAACTGTACTAACCGGTACTTCCAGTATAAGTACATTAGTATTATTCGATTTTGATTATTGCATACCGGTAGGCTGTTTAAGAGATTAGGGACTGTACACCCCTTGTTTCTTTTGGAGCTTACTTATTTCTGTCAGTTTTATTTACATGTAAGTTAATATTGAGCTGAAGACGTGTAAGTCTGCTCAGATTGTTCAGATAATTGTAGGCCGGAATGTTGTCAGATTGTTGTTGGGTTTGGAGAGATTACGGCGTGTGTGGAGTTTGTCCGATAGAGTGCCAGTTAGTAAGTTGGGGCAGCCATTGCTGTAAGGTCAATCCCCTCTTAAAGAATAAGTCGTACTACCGTGTTAGAACGCATACTAACTAACAATTTTGGAATCTGCACATACTGTAGTTTATTTAGGCTTGACAGTATTCTGCCAGCGTTTTGGCTTGTGTTTGTTTGTGTGGTCTGTTCAGATACCGTAATAGTTATTACTCAGATATTTTGTAGGCTGGATTGTTGTCTAGCTATTATTAGGTCTGAAGAGATTGCTGCTTGTGTAGAGTTTGTCTGATAAAGTGCCAGTTAGTAAGTTGGGGCAGTCATAACTGTAAGGTCAATCCCCTCTTAAAGAATAAGTCGTACTACCGTGTTAGAACGCATACTAACTAACCGTTTTGGAATCTGCACATACAGTAGTTTATTTAGGCTTGGTGGTAGTCTGCTAGCGTTTGGTTTGTATTTTGTTTGAGTATTCTGTACGGGTAGCGTAATATTTATTATTCAGAGTTTATGCGATTATTCGCAACATTCATGTCCCCAAGTTTATTCCTACAGTAATTGTGTTTGTTATACATACCGTTATAGTTAAATTAACCCCGGTACTACACGGGCTGCTTGGCGTAGGACAAGACTGGTGACTTTGTGCTCTGGTCACTCCAGCAGATGCCGTGGTTCTTTTAACTGTTCAAGTATATTTAACTACTGATTATTTGTTGTACCAGTACTTGTACCTAATTTAGGGTTTAGTGTACAGTGCTTTCCGAGGTAATTAGTGTGTAGGCAGTATATTTGTGTTGTAAAGTGGTTAATAGGCACGCTGGATCTGGTAGTCCGCGGTAATTAACTTCCAGGTAGGAACACTCCGTGATACATAACGTAGTACCTATAGCGATACGGCTATAGGTCGTCAGGCGGTGGTATTTTCCTATCTGGACAGTGCAATATATTTACTACTACTTATTGTTTCAAATACCGTAGTACCCTGTCAGTTGTAATAACCAGAAATCTAACCCTTTGTTAGACTGGTTTGTAGACTTCCTGTAAAATTACCCTAAAAATTCATACGTAATATTTTTGTTGTGTTTAATTAGAGATTTAATCTCACCCGTATCGTAAGTAATTTGTAGTATTAAGTAACTTAGGTAAATTAGAATTATCTGTTTTAGTGTCCAATAAATAGCACTTCACTGAGAGCGCACAGCTTCTGTGTAGTGACTTCCCCCAGAAATAATAACATTTATTTCAAATATTGACAAAACCCATTTTAAACGGGTATATATCTATTATAAATCAATTCAAACGATTTATAAATAGTAGGCCTGCCATACAACAACTAGGTCTAAAGATCAGTTGGACTACTGCTTAAATAACGGTAACAAAGTAAGTTAAAGTAACCAAGTAACCCTAAAATATTCAGAAAATCAATTATTCTAAAATAATTGACATACCGGTATTTACCATAGGCTTATTATATTTATTTCTATAAATTTGAGCTGAAATCATACCGGTATTCTGCAATTAATTCTAGTTCATAATTATACTTATATATACTATAAGTGTAAGCTGTATACCGGTATTCACGATAGGCCTATTATATATTATATATATTTGTGCTAAAATTATATACCGGTACTCTGTGACAAACCTAGTTTACAATACTTATATTATTATAAGTGCATACCGGTATTCTAATATACTGCAATAAATTACCGGTACTAGGCCAACGGTCATACTGAATTACTAGACTTGCTTTAACTGTAACTATAGCAGTAGGCATTCAACTGTATAGCTAAACATGTCTGACACTCAGCAGAACCTGTCAGACAGTCTAATCGATACAACCATCTATGACACAGATAGGAGTGTGGAGCGTTTAAGAAAGGAGTTCAGCTCACCTCCTACTGAAAGAAAAGTCATCCCTCCAGTAGTGATATCGGACCCTAAGCTAATCCAACACCGTAGGTCCATCATCGGCACTCGGGCCCAAGTCAAACGGAACCAGGAAGCAGCTGTCCCACAGCAGCAACAGCCTAGTCAAGAAATTTGTTCCCAGCGATCCGATAGCTCCAGTAGTTCGGATACTGTCGAACTGACCCCCAAACGCGGATTGCAGATGACGGCTAAAGCCTACTCGGACCCCCTTCTCACCCTTCCTGCCGCAGTGCTAACAACTATATCGATTGCGGTGGAGGAACATCAAGCAGATTGGGCGAGAAATAAGCGAGCGACCCAAGATGATTATGCGGGATACGCCAGGGAAGAATTGATGTCTATTGTCGAGTCACAATGGAACTTTCCCGGACCCGGACTCCCGTTAGATCTGTCAGAGGCTACTTGGGAAGATATACACAGGATGGGAGTGGCTAAAGATACAATGGATCCAGCTGTTTGGAAGAGGTCGGCAGCAGGATATGTGCAGGGATTCTTCGGCTCCTTAGAGAGATTAGAAGAACAACTGTTTCGACAACCCCAAGGACCTCAAGAGCAGGAAGAACTGCTATATCAAGTACGCGAAAGAACCCTACGCATTCGACTAATCCTATCAGCTTTTGAGGAAACTTCTAAAAGAAGACAGGACACGTCGCTGCAGGTTGCTGTCAAAACTTGGTTCCAGCGGGTAGGTCTCCAAGTACAAGAAACAAACCAGTGGAAATCCCAGCTGTCTGAGAGACTAACTTATGAAGAACCAACCGATGCCACCCTTTCTCAAGTGGAAGGCGAAGAGACCTCAGAGAAACCACGAACGAGAGACGCCATAGACATTTATCTGTCCGACTATCAGCGATTCCTAGGAGACGAAGAGTTGAGACGGCTGTCTGGACTTTCCCCCAATAGTGAAGGAACCCAGCGTGTGTTAGATTCAATCGATGCTGAAATGTTAGCTGCTAACCAAGCAGAATTTGATGAAAAACTCCGCCTCGCTAGAGTCCAAGAAGAACAGGTAAAGAAAAGGCGGATAGAGGACAAAAAGGCAGTAGCAGTGGCGAAAGCGGCAGCGTCAGTGGAAGAGGCAAAGGCAGCAGCGGCAGTGGAAGAGGCAAAGGCAGTAGCATCGGCGAAAGCTGCAGCGACAGTAGAAGCAGCCAAAGCAGCAGCAGCAATAGCATTGGCAGACGCAGAACAGAGAGCGTCTGAAGAGACTACCCAACTGGAGTTGGAAAATCTGCAAGAGACGCAAGACAACACAAATAAACAGTTAACTGCTAGTCACATGCAGATGATGAGAAAATCTACTCCCAAACGGATGGGATATACGTCATCGGAGGAAAGTGAAACCACCGATCCTGAAGGCGGAGGAAATAAATCTCGTCTAAGCCGGCGTAGAAAAACATCTTACCGTCACAAATTGCCTGATTTGCCCCCAGCTGTTAAGAGACAACTAGCTAGCACCGACTTAAGTAGAATAGAACCTACAGACCAAATTATTAAGGTCAAAAAACTCCCTACTATAGTTGATGAGCCTGAAATAATTAGGCCTGTCGTTCCCAAAGTCACACCTGTGCTAGAGACCCCTGTACTTCCAGAGCTTAACTCTAAGTTCCCTTTACACAGTACTACACTGCCTGTACCCGGTAGAACAGTCCATGAGAATATTCCTGTCCTGGAAGCTGAGAGAGAAATCAAAGATTTGTCTCCCGTCGTCCCACGTCAGCCCGCTACAATGTTGGCGACTCCCGCTTCGGTGGTCGAGTGGGTAGAGGAGGGACGGCGGGGGATGAATCTCCTGCTCGGACAGATGCAGGAGACTGTCCACCAACTTAAGGGAACAGTAAGGGAAGGTAGGGCCGAATTGCAAGAAGTGCAGCAAAGTATCGCGCTAGAACGCGACAAATTAATCAATATCCAAAAGGGGATACCAATACCCCCTGTAACATTGTGTCAACCTGTTAGGTCTGAAGTATTACATGCGCAAGGTGTGGAGCCTACACGCATCTATACTGCTAGTGAAGTAGAAACTCCTATAACAAACCCTATTAAGGGTGATTATAGACCTGTTATTAATGATATCCCTTATAGACCTGACAATGATCCGAGAAATTTATATACCGATAATTCGATATTAAATAATACGATGGCCCAAGAAAGCTTTACGCGTCAGATGGCTAGAACAGAAGCCCGCCAAGCGGTCAAAGTGGGAGAGATCGTCAAATTCAATGGAGATGAGATGAAATGGTTACCTTTCAACGAATATTACAAAGATAGCATACAAAACTCTGTACTATCTAACGGAGAGAAACTTAGGTTCCTCATCAAGTGCTTGGAAGGACCTCCCAGGTTAATGGCGTTGAAGTTTATTGGACATCCAGAAGGATTAAGACAAGTATGGGATACATTAAACATCAGGTATGGTAACAAAGATAACATAGCTAAGTATTTGTATGCAAAATTAGTAGCCCCCCGACACTTCCTTAGTAGCGGGATTATAGAGTTTTCCGATGAGATTCAAGAGATCTGTAGACAATTGGACTGGTTAGGTAAGTCGCATGAATATCAGAGTTCCATGGTTATTGGAGCCGTAGTCTCTACTTTACCAAAGGGTGGAGTATGTACACGCTGGGACAAGAAAGTGTTGTACATGAATGAACAACAACGACGAAGTCCTACCATGGCTGATCTCATGTCCTTCCTAGATGGTGAAGTAAAACTACAACTCATCAAGCAGTCCAGAGAGAAAACATCGGAAAATAAGGTAAGTGAGAAACCCGCTTCTAGGAGAAGAGTAACACCGGTGTGTTACACTGACGACGGCGAAAGCCAAGTTTCTCAAGAAGAGGACAGCGGGAAAGACACTGAGAAATCTTACTACGTCGACAAAACCTCAAAAGATGTAAGTAAATACAAGGCTCGGAACAACGATAGGAGAGAACAGGTTGCCAAGACCCCCCCTCAGTCTCCTAACAGAATGCACCGAAGAAAACCCGAAGAAAAAACGAGAGTGCATCAAGTTACCCAAGGTAAGGTGAGTAACATAAAACCTAACTGTGTGCTGTGCGACGGGACCCACCGTTTGAGTGCGTGTGCTGAATTTCTAAAGAAATCCCTTGTAGACAGACGTGCAGTTGTGTGGGACAAGCGGTTATGCTATAATTGCCTCAGACCAGGACACCAACGGCGAACCTGTTACTCCGACATAAAGTGTGCAAAGTGTGGCGCGAAACATCACATCTTGTTACACAGTGAGTTCGAACGAGACAAACAGAGTCAGGTAAGTGAGCCCGAACTACATGTCCAATTCAGTGATGTAAATGACACTGATCAGGTGTCTGAGATGGAAGGATTCTATACTGACGAATTCTCCGACGCCAACGAATCCTGTTATCTAATCAATACCGCAGTGTATCGAGCACTTACTTATGAAAAGGACACCAACAATGAGTTTCCCCCAACTACTTTTACCAAACAACCATCTTGGAAAGCTCCAACTTCCAACGTAGGAATCAGAGAATTTCCTGTAGTGCAGGTAAGAGTTCACGGTCTTAACAAAAGTTACATAGTGAACACCCTCCTTGACTCCGGCAGCACAGGAACATTCATCGATCAAGAATTAGCCGAAGATATCTTTGCTGGACAACCCAAATTCCGGACTAAATTGAATATGTCAGGAATTATGCAGGTTTGGAAATCTACCTTAACGGCAGATTACTATGTAGGTGTGTTGTCCACCCCCCAGGATAAGTTAGGAGCACAAGGTATAAGGTCGTTAAAAATGGTGGCTATAAAGAACTTCGCTACTACTCAAGCAGACCTTTATAATTGGGACGAGGATGAGAGCATCCAACATCTTAAGATACCTCGATTCCAGACAGATTATCCTGGAGTGCAAATACTCATCGGCCAAAACGCGCATGAAGCGCTCGAAACATTGGAGAAACGGCCTGCTCAACCACAGCCACTGCAAACCTATGCAGTAAGAACTAGAGTAGGTTGGTACTTTACTGGCCCTTCCCGCAGGACTCTCGAAGAGAGAATGCCACAAGATCAAACATACCAAGTACACGATTGGGAAGTGGAGAGCAGTGAGGTGGACGAACTAACTGAGGGAACACCATACTCCTCAGATAATGACAACATCTACCAACTCTTCGATGAAGAGAACACAATCGACCTACTTACAGAAAACCAAACTTGGAAAAGTCAGGTGAACCTATGTCAACTGATTCACCCATCGGAACCCATCGCTTACAATGACGAACTAAACGATGAGATAGAGCGCTGCAACGCTAGAACTCGGGACGAACTAGCCGTACGATTCTTTACTCAGGAACTGGTAGAGCCCAATTCATATGATAAGGCTCTATCGATAGAAGAAGAAAGAGCCAAGCAAATCCAGGAAACAACCACACGTTTTTTAAAGGACCAAGGTAGGTATGAAATCGGCCTACCATTTCGAAAACGAGAACCTAGATTTATAAATAACAGACCCTTGGCGGAGAAAAGAATCGCTCAATTACATCGACGACTTACAGCTAATGCTTCAGCGAAAGAAATGTACCAAACTCAGCTGAAGAAATTTATAACAAAGGGATACGCGGAGAGAGTACCGGAAGGAACACCAGTGACTGAGAGAACGTATTATTTAACACATCATTACGTTCCCAAACCCGGTAAACCCCATGAAGTACGAGTCGTATTTGATGGCTCTGCTCTATATATGGGCCAATCCCTCAATTCCGAGTTGTTACCAGGACCCAACTTACTCCAATCTTTGTTGGGAATACTATTAAGATTAAGACAATATTCCATCGCGTTCGCCTCCGATATCGAAGGAATGTTCTTACAAGTCAAGGCGCTGGATCGAGATAGAGACAGCCTGAGATTTCTGTGGTGGCCTGAAGGAGACCTCAATCAGAAACCGGTAGAATATTGGATGACCATCCAGGCTTTTGGAATCATATCAAGCCCTTCCAACGCCTGCTCCGTGGTGCGAACCACTGCGAATGACAACCGAGACTCCTTCTCAAAAGAGGTGATAGACAACATAAAACGCAATATATACATGGACGACAATTTAAGGTCCCTTCCATCAGTAGAAGAAGCCATAGCTGTCGCGAAAGGAACGGTAGAGTGTTTGAAAAGAGGTGGATTTCGACTGACGAAATTCACTAGTAACTCCCGTGAGTTTCTGGAAGCCATACCGATAGAAGATCGCGGAGCGAAAGACCTGGATTTAATAAAGGACGATCTTCCTGAAACCAAGACGCTTGGCTTGAAGTGGGACACTGAAAGAGACATCCTGTTTTTTCAGTTAAAACAGTGAGATAATCCAGTTCGGACCAAACGGATTTGTTTAAGTATCCTGAGCACTTATTTCGACCCATTGGGATTTATTAGCCCAGTTATATTGATTGCTCGGAGTTTAGTACAACAAATGTGGCTTGAAAACCACTCATGGGACGATCCGCTTAAAGGGGAATTGTTAAAGAAATGGATGAAATGGGAAGATTCTCTACCTGCCATCGAGAACTTTATAATTTCCCGTGCATATTTTGGTCATGTTCTTCCTACGTATTCCTATCAACTCCATGTGTTCGGAGACGCCAGCGACATGGGAATAGGTATAGTAGCATATCTGCGAGTCGAAACTCCGGATGGAATCAAAGTCGCCTTGGTTACCTCTAAGGCATTGATTAACAACAAGTTAAAGGTTCCTCGAGCGGAGTTAAAGGCGGCTTTATACGCTACAGCCATCGGCCGGAACATAACGGAACAAATCGACTATCCACTGGAGAAAACGGTTTATTGGACCGACGCTTTACTCGTGTTAGAGTATCTCACCAATGAAGTCTGTCAGTTTAGCGTTTTTGTTACTAACCGAGTAGCTATTATTCTTAGTCGCACAAAGATAGATCAATGGAGACATTGCCCTGGTACGATTAATCCAGCCGATATCGCCTCCAGGGGAGTAACTCCACAGGAACTGATAGATACTCCAGATTGGTTGGGTGGACCCGACTTCCTGTGCAAGGAAGAGGATGAATGGCCTCCTCACCTTACTACGGCAGAGATTAGACAAGCCAAGGGAGCGGAGACAGTCAAACCTAAAACCCGGGCGAGTAAATCGAAGTTATTTAAACCGACTATCGATCTATCCGTATTACACACTTCCGGGAATGATGCTTCGGATCCACAATCCCTCAACACAAATAAGTCTGTTGTGGAAATTAGAGATAAAGATTGGAAATCTGGAATACCAGACGTCTCGCAAGGAATCTCACCCATGCTGCAGAGAGCAATGCATCATTACAGTTCCTGGAATCGGCTCTGTAAAGCCGTCACATATTTAAGACGATGTTTTCATCATCACTACTCCAGGACGAAGACCACTGGTGATCACGTTCCATTGACATCTGCACAAGTTCATGTTATTAAGAATTTACCCAAATATAAGATATCTGATCGTTTTCTAAAAGAGAAAATTAGTCACCAGGAGCATGAAGAAACAAATAAACAGATACTGAGACTCCTGCAATGCTATGAGGATTCCGAAAAGTACTTCCTGTTGTTGAGAAATCCACAGATGCGCTTAAGGGATCGATTCTCGAGCACAATGATAGATGGGTTAATACGTGTTGGAGGAAGACTCACCAACGCGCCCTTATCCTTTGACACCAAATTCCCCATACTTATTAGGAATCTTGAAGTACAAATCAAGATGATTGTAGACGTTCACGGTAAACTTTATCATGCTGGTAGAGAACGAATTCTTAGCGAAATTCGAACTCGCTATTATTTTGATAAACCCCGTAGAGCTCTGAACCAAGTTCTTAGGAACTGCATACCCTGTAGGAAAGCATTCAGTAGGCCTTTAACACAGCGAGAGGCAGAATTACCTAGGGAACGAGTAAGCTTCTATGAACCACCTTTTACTAATACTGGTGTAGATTTATTTGGCCCTATTGAAGTATATCGTGCGAGGACTATAGTCAAGAGATGGTGTGTCATCTTCGTGTGCATGACTTGTAGAGCCATTCATCTCGATATGGTGAACGATCTATCTACTAACAGCTTCGTCTTAAGTTTACGACGACAGATCGCTCGCTTCGGGACGAGTAATACCATGAGATCGGATAAAGGAACGAACTTCATAGGTGCCAACAACGAGATACAAGCTTACGTGAAGGACTGGAACCAAAGACAGGTGGACGACCAGCTAAAGATAACAGCGTCTAGCTGGACCTTCAACGCTGCCGACGCCCCTTGGTGGGGAGGAAGTTGGGAGAGATTAATTCGAAGTGTCAAAACCGCATTTCACTTTATAGTGCCATGCCGCGCGTATCTCACCGACGAACTTTTGCGGACGTTAATGGAGGAAATCGCTGCCTATCTCAACGAGAGACCGCTTATGCCAGTCTCATCGAGTCCCGATTCCCTGGAAGCGCTAACACCCGCGCACTTCCTACTGAAGAAACCTGTAGCCATGCTCCCACGATCGGAGATTGCCGACGGAGACGAATACTGCCGTCGAACTTGGCAACTTATGCAGTTGCTATCCCGTCGTTTCGCTGACCATTTCGAGAAACATTATCTGCCCACGCTACAACTTCGAACTAAGTGGTTTGCGCAGCAAGAAAACGTCAGCACCGGAGATATGGTGCTTATTGTAGATCCCGACCTCCCACGTAAACGGTGGCAGACAGGTCGTATCATCGAGACACACATTTCAGATGATGGTTTAGTACGCTCAGTAGAACTCATCGTCATGCGGCGTAACTTCAAGAAGCCAGGCATCATCTTTGAGACGCAACAACTCAATCGCCCAGTTGGTCGTTTATGTTTACTGGAAAGAGACAGAGAACTCTCCGGGAACTATGGAAGGCAAGACACTCTTCCCACGACCACCTCCCTAATTCCTCAAACATCTAGGGACTCCCTAACGTGATACGTCTGGAGTGGGTGTATGACTATATTGTTTTATCTATTTTGTTATATTTTTATATGCGAACTTTATTATGTACTTTATTATAATCGTTTTTATTCAATTTTATTTAGTAGAATGTTATTTTAGTGATTATTTAGTAGATTAGTGCAATATATTAGTGTTTATTACGTACGTAATTACTTATAATATATATTTAGTGCGACGGCGAGAAATAATTTTTTCTCTTTCCTTACTGTCCGTATCATATTATAAATACGTGACTACAGTAAGATGAAATGTCCGTACTTCTTAAAGTACAATAAAGCCACTACTATATTCAAGTATTATCGGTAGGCAGAGTATTAGGAATGCAAAGTTCAGATCCTCGTGTCTCGGCTAAGCCAAGCTCTGGGTAGACCTTGGAAACGACTTGCCTCTTCACACTGACATTGCTTCGTGCGATATTGCTCTTCTACCTTAGATTAAGTAATACATATAGTAGAGTGATGTCCCTATAACAGTAGCGTAAAACGCAAATAAATCTGTTAAACCTTTTGACCATCTGTAATTCTAGTCGATTAAGATATCGCGGCACCCACCGATATACTTGAAAGACAAATTCTGGAATCAGTGGTTAACATCCCCAGACAAGTTCTGGAATAAATCGGTGCCCATCTTAAATATTAATTTAATATTTATTAAAATCTGTAAAATTCAGATCCGTTAACAATTCTAGTCGATTAAGATATCGTAGCACTTCCCGATACTCTTAAAAGACAAATTTCATAGAATTAAGGATCCTATGTCCCCAGACCTGCTCTGGAATCAAATTGTGTCAATTTTAACATCAAATAATAAAATTCACGGGAATAAATTTAAATTCATATTTTTAAATGAATTTCATAAATTGTCATTTTGTACAATTTATAACATTCCCAAAATTCCATTAATTAATAGATCATGGGAGCGGAGATTCATCCTATTGAGTGTATCAGAGTGCGAGAATCTCCAACATATAGTCAATAGCCGATAAAATTAGCAAAATCATGCATAAAGAGGATATTGACAATTAAAGAATTATTATTAAATAGCATCCCAGATCTGTATGCATGAGAATTACCCTAATTCTACCGCTAGCATTCCATAATGTCACCATAGCAACACCCACGCTAGAATTAGAAGCAAGTTAAAAGAACAATAGAAAGCTTGTCCCATTGCATAGCATAGAGAACATAGCACACTGTTAGTATCCAAGGATACACAGTAATAAAGTGACATTCTGGAAGGCACTGACTAACGGACAAATGGCCTGTGTGTGTGCAGTTGTTGACAGTTGTGTGGAATTTGTGCGTTTATAGGTGAATGTTACTGCTAAGGTATGTTTACAGTAGCTAGTCGCAATTGTAAAAATAGCCCAACTCTACTATAGAAAGAACCTAAGTGGATCCAAGCCTTTGGGACGGACAGTGGAGTGACTTGTGCCGGTTATCGTTGTCGTGCTGTTGCTACATGTTGGCGTAAACACCGCGACGACGGTACATCGGCGCTGAGAATCCCACTGTCTGGGGGCAAAGATAAGTAGGCAGCGACGCCCGCTCGCCTAAATACAAACTTATTTGATATTAATAAACTCAGATAGCAGATATGACGGAGTTGATAGAAGATGATCTTGGTATTAGGGAGCGATATACTCTACCTTTGCAAGCATTTGTGGATAGCTTAATACGCGGTGAAGCCGATCCAACCATTACGGAGGACGATGGTCGTTATATCGAACCGCCGATGTCCCAAGAGCAACTTGCGCGTGAATTGGACTATCGAAAATTCACCACTCGCTATACGAATCGTAATGGTACGTATATGGACTTCCTAACGACCGGCGACCCTATCGATTTACATGATACGGACGATGTAGATACAGAAAGGGAAATGGTTCTATTTAAATATCATACCCAGCAGAGTCGTAACGATAAACCGAGAATAGAACGCGAGAATTCTATTCGAAAACAACTCGAAAGATAGAACGTGGAAGAAAACTTGTAAAGACAAATAGAGGAGAACACTGGAGAAGAGACATGGGTTAATGTCTAGGGTCCATGATGTGAATAGTTTTTCCCCGGGGCACGGGTGCTCGCGGGCGGTCTCCTTCGGGAGGCTGTAATTTCTCTTCCTTCATCGTTTTCCTGTAATTATTGTGATCAGTATCACAATTAAAGGGCAAGAATGAATGATGATGTGACGGAAACATGTCCATTGTGGTATCTTATGGATACTATCATATATCCTCCCTCCTCTTTACTCCCTTTATCCCTCTGTACATCGCTATCGAAAATATAGCATACTTCGTCCCACCTTCTCTTCCCAATGTGCTCGGAGCTTTGGGAGACGATCGACCAATCATTGCCGTATCGTGGTATGGATCATACCGCCTCCTAATAAATCCCCCACCCCTTACTGTTTATTTGTATGCTCATATTGGTGTCCGCACCTCTCGTCCATGTCACATTCCACATTCTGTTGATATTTATGATATCAACTTCCACCCTTGCGTTGTTGATTAGAAAATCAACCACCAATAATTTCCTTAAGTCCGCAACCGTGATACAAACAAGGACTGAAAGGACACGAGGATAGTTTGTGAACAACTGGTACCATTGTGTGTCATAAATCTGGTTGTTCACCTCCCTCAATGATTGGAGAAATAAATCTTCTGTAGAACAACTGAGACAAACATATCCTTGAACTGGTATTTACCTCCTCGCTAGGGATAAATTCATTTAGAGATAGTCTTCGAATGATTGAATCCTCCTACTGAGATCGTATTTCTGAATATTTCTGAATACGACACAGGCCTTCCCCTGCTCTCTACCACTACCACCAATGGCGGAAAACATATTAGTCATCCTACAGGAACATGGAGAACATGCCATACCCTTTCGTTGATGCTCAGCTGATTGCTCCCTGGGCAGAAGGTCGAGGTTTCTTCCGCACCATGTATGCTAATACGTCTGGCAACATTACCAAGGTGCAACGAACTTCCATCGGACATCTTGCCTTTCAGGAATACGGATGGAATTTCAAAGTCGGAAATCCCATTAACTATCAACAGGTATACGGAGACCATTATTCTCGATTATACTTTGATGGACCATTGACCGCACCTGGCGCCGTGTATAGCTTCATGAGTGTTCCACTCCGTCCCTCCTTAGCTATATACACGATCTTTGAAAACACCGCACTTGCCGGTTGGCCTGCCGATGTGTGCAGTCGTACTATACGCGCCCATCCATTAATACTTGGGACCAAACTCGCTAAGCTAGATGAACATAATAAATTCATCCGTTTCGAATGTTTCCGGCGATTTTTAACCCCGTTCCGCAACGTGGATAGCCAATTTAAAGACTGCGCTTTGACCAAACTCAGCCTAAGAAACTCAGCTGCAGAGAAGTTGGATAGCGCTGGATTCGCCATTTTCCAAGAGATTTGTATATCGAACTTGCACTCCTCAGTTATACAAAGACCTCGAATCCCCACCGGTTATTCTGTCGTGGAAATTCAGACAATAGGTCCACCTGAAGAGACAGACGCGCCCACTTCAGCTATGCACTTGGAAGACGAACCAATATGTCTAGAATCTGAAGAGATTCAGCCTATCGCGCCCCGGACCAGCGACAACGATTACATCATAGAATGGTATCAAGGCCCACAGTGTCTCACTGCGTACGATTATCGCCATGCCAACTATGTTTCTAGGCAACGTTGTCGGTTATGCGCATCGAGAGACCACGATACGCCCATGGACACCAACGTCCGCTGTTCCTATTTCCAAGAACAACCGACTGTGGAAATTTATTGCGCATATTGCAGACTCAATAACCTGCATATCTTTGCGGTTTGCCCTCAATTTATGACTCAATGTCACCATTGTCAACTAAAGGGACATGCTAGTTTCGACTGCCCTTTTAATCACGATTTGGAAAGCGTAGATGAAATGATCACACTGCGTTACATCAGAGCTTGGGAAGCGAACGCTGATTTACATTATGATTCGCGCCATCGCTATTATCCCGGACGCGCTTACGAAGGAGTTTATGCGTTCCATCCTTATCTATTCGCTTCTGTTGAACAGAAATCACGCATATCGAGTTACGAGCTACTGAAGCGCGTCGGAGAATGTATTTCAACTAAATTCGTACGCAAATTTCTCAGGAGTGTTAATCCTAGCGACCTTCATTCCTATAACTTAATCAATTATATCCGTCAGGATCCGGACTATGGAGACTTGTTTGTTAACTCACACCCCGAGTTGCAGGAAGTACATCGACGGCCTTACGAATACCGAGCCCGCGAACGCGAGTTGGAAAGGACCATTAAACCCCGGAAGTTTCTAACTGCCTATGGTCCACCCACGGCCCTCGTTCAGACCACTCGTAAAGGACCCGTAAGAGCGGCTGTCTTGAAACGAGCTCTCAAAGCCGTTAGACCCCTCTCACCTGACGTTGATGTCAATCAACCCAGTACTTCGACTGGCGGATACACCGACCATAATCCTACACCCTCTGATGCAATCATATTGCACCCTTCACCCAGGAGTTATAGCCCTCCTTGTAAAGTGGCTCGCCCCAAAGAGAAAGGGACTCTGGCTAGCTTTAAAAAACTGCGTAAACGCCGTCCGCGCAAGAAAGACTAACTGTTTAGAGTATTTACGTATATTAGAAACTGTGATTTTGTATATTTTATAGACTCAAATCCCATTTTCTGGGAGCGGTGTAAGAGCTTCTGTGGGATATAACTGGCCCCTTTGCTTCGCAATCCAGTTTCCCCCCAGGCGCTGGAATACTCTAAAAAGGTTCTCTAACTGTATATATATTCCCCTCGCCCTCAAGGTACCGTTACAGGTGTTTTAACGGACATAAAAGTCATTTTGCTATATACATGTTTTAGCGGACATGGTAAGGCAAAAAACCTGCAATGCGACAAATACCTTTCATAGCTTAGCCGTGATGATTCATATTACGACATCTAACAGCTGGTTGCTGACATGGAAACAGCCATTGGACGCATGGTTCTTTGTTTGGCTTGAGCCAATCAGAGCGATTTTTCCTGTCGACGTGTAGCTTTTCGGTCGATCATAGGGAGAGTGTTCAGTCTTACTTTTTTTTTCTTGATACTTTGTTGTTATTGCTGTCTAGGCCAGGAACAACGGCTCTAGAATCAATTCGTTTCATACTTTTAGAAGAAACATTAGTAGGCTAAATTATAGAGCGTATGACTGTTATCAATTCAATTCAATCCAATTCAATCCAACTCAATTCATATATCAATGCATATCAAATCAAATCCATTCACAATACTTTGTTGTTATTGCTGTCTAATTATCGGTTCAACATACATTATTATACTGCTGTTTACTGTTGTGTTTTGGTTGAATATCATTTGGAGAACATATATAAAGAACCCAAATTTCCCAATTTTCTTGATACACTACAGGTTAGAGAGACGGGTTATATATAGCGATTGCGACTTATATTGTTGTGGTTTGTAGTGAATTTAATGCTATTTGATAAGCACTACATTGGTCCGTTGCTGTTCTCTTTATATATGATAAAATTCATTGACGGTCGGCAAATTAGTGAGCAGTATTGTGTGTTACCGGTAGTGTGCATGATTGTGATTGATAACTAAGCATTTCCTAAAGAATGCGCCTCATACGTGAATCTTAAGCCTTACCGACTTACCGTTGTGATTAGTATAAGTCATATCTCGGTTTACTTAGATAGAGCGCCACGTCCTAAAGGAACTGTTAATATTTCCCGAAAGTAAATAATATTAGTCAGAAATTAATTATTAACGATCAATCGAATAATACAATACAGTAAGCTTCACTGCAATAATAATTTAAGCCCTCAGAATCCAGTCTCCCGGGATTATCCAGCGGGTGAATGGACGCGCACTAGGCTGGCTTCTGCTAATGTTGTGTTTGTTGGTATTAAATATTTGTATATTTATAAACCAAAAGACATATAAATTTTGGCAGGTTAAACTGCTAAAGGTCTTCAAAAGCGCGTACACAGGGTTGCCTGATAGTTACTAGAGGCCTAGACAACCTCCTTCTACTTCGGTAGTTGGTAACCCGCTAGGTCTGGGGACAAGGACTGCCCTTAGCGGTCCCTGGCCATCAGTAGCGACTGAGCCTGAAAAGGACTCGGGCGTTGCTCGATGTGCTAGGGATTTGCGATGGGACCGACAGATCCTACGAGATTCCTGGTGCGTTGGCTGCGACTGAGCCTGAAAAGGACTCGGGCGGATGGTTTTCGCATTGGGGGCTTGTGAAGGATCAACTGACTGGACGGACAGGAAGGGTTCGACGAGGACTTCCTGGCGTGGGCTCCACGACTGGCATTAGTACGATCCTGAAAAGGACTCGGAAAGCTCCGATAGTTGTACCCCTTTCCTGATTTCGGGAAGGGTGGGATGGACATGCGACAGGGTCGAAAGACAGAGGACTGGACTTTACTGGCATACTGACTATTTGGAGCGGGTTCTCGACTCCTATTGTGATTACGAGCCTGAAAAGGACTCGGAAAGCATAGGTAGTTGGGACCCTGTGATGAACCGACAGACCCCTAGCTAAGCCGTACTGCTTTCCTGGTGACCGATCCCGTCAGGGTTTGGGAAGGGTGGGACGGACAAGCGAAGGATCGACTGACGCTGACACTACTGTACCAGGACTAGGATCGAGGGAAAATGGGGAACATTAGTTAGGTCAAAATCTGAAAGTTAAGCGAACGGTTGGGTAATTAAATAATTTACTGTAGGAATTTCATATTGTGTATTATTGTGAATATTTGGTATATTGGTGTGGGGAAGCCCAAATTATTCTCAATCAGAGTTCAATGTTGAACAGAGTTCAATCAGAGTTCAAGTTACATTAAAGATTAATATCCAACCAATAAAACTTTTCTCTACCCGCAATTCTGCATTTAAGATAAAGTCCTTCTCCACTCCCAATAACCGGTGACTGGCCGGAATATAGTGGTCTGAAAATTCCGCCTCCAGCATCGCCGTTTTCCCCCCTGGTGTAGGGAATAACGGCAACAATTGGTGTTTTAAAAGTAATATGTTTTAGGCGTGGAGGCGACCCAATTTGTAAGAAATATTAAAACTTACCTTATGGCGATGGTATTGATAATGAAATATGAATTTGCCATGTCAACACCTCAACGATCAACAACCTTTGGGAGATAAACAACAAGCAAGCTGAATTAGGCTTACAGTATTAGTCTGACTCCTTTCACTGCTGCAAGGTGAAGCCCTTTCCCTGCTTGGCACCCTCACCTCAACTGGGCTATGTGAGTCAGCTACATATTATGCCACAAACCTGAAACCAGACACAATAGACTGATAGAATAAATTCACCTTCACAACAAACTGGTCCACCAATTGTTAAATTATGTTCATGTTCTGGAATGAATATTTACGAATTTGTCTCGTTTTGATCACCATAAAGGGCTCTAAATGACAATAATGGTGATGGTTGATTGATTGGTTGTGTACTAATTGGGATAATGGTAATGGCATTGGTACCTGCGACAATACCCACACCAAGTGACATGTACAGCAAGAAGAGCTGGAAGTTCCTCTCACTTGCTCGCAGAGTTATTCTGGGGCAACTAGGTGAAACACTAGGCCTACCTTCCGACTCTCTCTCTGTTAGGACAAAATGGTATAAGTCACACAGAAACCTGAAACGCGGTGACATGGTACTTGTTGCTGACAAAGAATTAATATGCCACCATTGGTTGACTGGTGTCATTGTCAATGTACACCATGTCATGATGGCTGGAGTCTTCAGGACAATATCCAATAAGTTAAGACCATCAAAAACAATCTCCTTACGAGAGTACGAGACCTGTCCGACAATCTCCTTATGAGAGTACAAGACCTGTCCTCCAATCTCCTTACGAGAGTACGAGACCTGTCTGGCAATCTCCTTATGAGAGTACGAGACCTGTCTGGCAATCTCCTTATGAGAGTACGAGACCTGTACAGCAATCTCCTTACTAGAGTACAAGAACTGTCTGGCAATCTCCTTACGAGAGTACGAGACCTGTCCGGCAATCTCCTTATGAGGGTACAAGAACTGTCCGGCAATCTCCTTACGAGAGTACGAGACCTGTCTGGTAATCTCCTTACGAGAGTACGAGACCTGTCCGGCAATCTCCTTACGAGAGTACGAGACCTGAATGGCAATCTCCTTACGAGAGTACGAGACCTGTCTGGCAATCTCCCTACAAGAGTACGAGACCTGTCCGGCAATCTGCTTACGAGAGTACGAGACCTGTCCGGCAATCTCCTTATGAGAGTACGAGACCTGTCCGGCAATTAGACCTACTGGAAGAATGTCGATAAGAACATACAGATTATGTCATCCCAAAAAGGTCAAGTCTAATAAATAATGAAGTCTAATAATTAAATAATAGTGACATAACTACATTAATAATCTGAAATGAAAATAAATACGTTGGACAAAATTTACTCCATTCTATAAATGCATTATTGTTCATTGATTTGTAACTAAACTGGACGGTGTACTACAAATTGTATTGGATCAAGTTTTTCAAACTTAAAATTATTTGGAATCTAAAATTTAACGGGGTGCATTGTATCGGTGTTCAAATGGAACAGATCCTCAATTGAAGGATAACTTCGATATCTACAGGTTGTTCTATAAGTGCGCTTCCTGTATGCTGTATGCACATCCAGAATGTCTCGATCCCGCATAGAGTGAACGATGAGGACCCTGAACCGATCTTAACTAGATGGAATCGTCACCGTTTTATTTGTTATAAAAAAAGAGGTGTGCCATTAACCAACCCACGAGTTCCTGAACCAATGTTTTGGACCAGATCGGGCCAAAGGATAGTGCTACTCTGCTAGCCCAAATTTCTGATGAGTTCATTCCTGCAGATGATAATACAGTATACTGATATGATATATATCAATATATAACAAGATATATATATATATCATGATATATAACAAGATATGACTACGAGCAGCAATGCACTATGCTGACCACGGCATGGTCGATTCCGCGGCATCGACCTAGACCTAGTATCACCTACAGCCACAAGCAGATTTCTATGTGGTATGCAGTATATACAACATAACATGCGGCCACTATGACTGCATGCCAGGTAGAGGTAATTATGAACAGTACAGAGTTCAATAGAAATATGCCAACGACTAGACGTGAAAGTGTTAAGATTGATTCTAAAACGGGCAGTGTTAAACTTCCGCTGACACTGGAGGACGGACACACCGACCACAGGAACTGGATTGACCCCACCCTCGATACTAGATTAAAAGACTCACCAAGCCAGGCTGCGGCATTGTCAGTAACTAAAAAACCGATTTCAGGCACTTTGGGGGCTGAAACACCGACCATATCGACACCCTTTTGTAGGGAAAAAGAAGGATCTAAGTCCATTTCTGTACAGAAAAACAATAGACTGATGTACTGTATACCAGTACGGTAAGTACTGCTGTACTAGAACTAATTTGTGTTGGGGTTGATAATGGGCTACCGGTACCCTAGGCGGATTGCACTGATTGCAGTAATTGAGATTATTCTGAGTGCAGTTTAAGTTGTACGATATCTTTAACATTGATAACTGGCATTAGACAACATTGTTTTCATCACAAGCTAACCGGGCATGGCGCCTAAACTATCGGATTATGTATCCAAATACGATGGGAGCAGAGACCCGGTATCCTGGCTCGCCAACTTCAACGACAGATTCGATATCCTAAAGGAGGAGTCCAAATTGAAAGAAGAAAGTAGAGTGACCTTTGAGTCTGACAGGAGCTGCCCATGATGTAGTGAGCCAAATGAACGATGCGGATAAGAAGACATACGACCAAGTGAAACAACTGTTAATCGAAGCTTTTGCTGACACTGCTTATTCGGCATATGAAAAGTTTAAAATACGAGTGCTGGGTTCAACCAAAAGCGCGGATACGTATTTGGTGGAGTTAAAATGATTGTTATCTCAAGTGAGTGAAGACACATCAAGCCAATGTGCTAGTGATATACTGGCCGTTCAATTTGCAAATGGGTTGCCAGAAAGTATTCGCGGTGAGGTGAAAGCAATGGCGGGAAGAATAGGAATAGACGAGTTGCTCGCACAGGCGCAGTGGATGTTGGTGGAGCAGCAGGTAGGTACCAGTATAGGCATTGAACGATTTGGTGCAGTTGGAATCCGGAGTGTCAACCAGAACTGGGGAGCAGGAAGTAGGCGAACTGCGGAAGTGGGATGGCGTTGATATAGGTGCGAGCAGCCAGGGCACTTTGCTCGCGATTGCCCAAGTGGGAGCCAAGGTTCAGATGCAAGTACACAGAGAGCTGATGGTGGGGCGAATGGAGCGGAGACTTGCTATCGATGCGGAGATCCTGGTCACATCGCAAGAGGATGCCGAGGAAGAAAGAGTAGAAACAATCTATGGGCAGCATGGGGAAACGGCAGCTGGGACAATGGCGGAGGTTATTCGGGAAACGGGAGGCGGGGGCCATTGCAGCCAACGGACGGTTCCTCGCGCAACTAGATTGTGAAGTTCCAGTTGTTGGCATTCAGATTCAGGATGGGATGGGGAGGAGACATTGCGAAAAATCGTTGATTGACTCAGGATGTAGCAAATCATTGGTATCAGCTGATTAGTGTAGAACTCGAGACTTGCACATTAAATCGTACCGAGGGGGAAGCAAAAATATTATTATGTTGGATGGAGAAACAGAGACACGCATTATGGGAGAAGTTTCTCTGAACATCGAGGAGGTTGCTGGAATGGAGCAGCGCTTTACTTGGTCATTCTTGGTTATTGAGAAAATGCTAGGCGATGACACAATAATATTGGGGTATGATGCAATAAAGAAGATTGGTCCAGCTATATTGATTAAGACGTTGTTTGGGGAAACCAGGGATATAAAGGAACTGGTCAGAGCAGCAGCGAGCTTCATTTCTCCCAAAATTGCCAAACCATTCTCTAATCCGGTAATCGAATTAGATGAGTCAGACTTTAGCGCTACCTACGATGCATATAAATGGGTTGCTGAGTGGAAGTGGAAGAACAACTCGGAGCCGATGCTGCGAAATAGAGCAACAGAGTACAAAATTTGTCCGGAACATCGGCGGATGTTCGAATCGGGGATGGAAGAGTGGGTACAGCAAGGTTGGATTGTACCATACGACCCAGATAAACACAGTGTGGTGCGAGGTACTATTCCAATCATGTCTAAATATGAACCGAAGAAAGAAAGAGTCCGCCCCATATTGGATTAGAGAGAGTTGAACCAGCATGTGGAAAACTCGCCAGGTCGCGAAGCGGCTGCCTGTAACGAAAAAATGCGTAAGTGGGGGAAGTATGGGAAATAAAACAGTGCTTTTAGACTTGAGATGGGCCTATATGCAGGTAGGAATTACTGAAGCATTGAGACCCTTTCCAACCGTGGTATACCATGGGACTCGGTACTTGGTTACAATAATGGGGTTTGGGTTAGGACCAGCGCCCAAAATCATGGATAGAATAGTGGAGAAAGTGTTATCAAAGGATGTAGAAGTGAAGAAAGCAACTAACAACTTTAGAGATGACGTCTACATCGATACAGAACGCATTTCGACTGACAAAGTGCACGACCATCTGACTAAGTACGGACTGATGACTAAACCAGCGAAAAAATCGAGCATGTAAGCTGAGTATTAGGACTCCACATAACAGAAGACCATACTGGTACGCTGCAGTAGAATCGCGACTCGGAGGTACCAACGGAAGTGTCGGATACGATAACTAGACAAGAAATATATTCGCTGTGCGGGAAGTTGCGTTGTCACTATCCAATAGCAGGATGGATCAGGCCTGCATGGGCATGGATTCAGCGGTGCTGTGCAGAAACGGCATGGGACAACGTCGTCGATGCGAAAGTTAGACAGATGGCTATGGAAATGTTGTAATGGTTAAAACTAGATGACCCAGCTACTGGAGAATGGGTAGTTAATCCAACTTCCAAGGGTATAGTGTGGACAGACGCAAGCTCCATTGCCAAGGGAGTACTTGTAGAGATCGAAGGAACTACAGTTGAAGATGCAGCATGGCTACGAAAAACAAATGGCACAAACCATATAAATGTTGCAGAGTTGGATGCAGCAATTGAAGGAATTAACCTCGCAATAGATTGGGGGATAAAAGAAATAGATTTAATGGTAGATTCAATCAGCTGGCTCCATGCAGTGGTTACCAATTCCCATCGCATCAGAACAAAGGGACAATCGCGGAAATTAATAGCAAGACGGCTGGATATAATCGCTAACACTATCCAACAATTTGACTTGAAGATCCACCCATGTCAAGTACCCACACATTTAAACAAAGCAGATGCGCTAACAAGAGTTCCGAAGAATTGGTTAAAAATAGGCGATAGCGAACCAGATGGTATCGAAGAAAATCAAAGAAAACCTGTAGCAGCAGCTGTGGCAACAACGCAGGTCAAAGAAACAGTAGATTCAGATCATCGAAAACGGATTACAGAAATTCACAACATATTCCATCCGGGTATCAAGAAAACATTGGAGATGTGTCGTTGTGACGTTGAACTGAAAGAAGTAATAGACAACAAATGGTGGAACAAATATGTTGGTAATGCCAGCAATGCAACAGCATAGATCCGAGTCCATTGAATTGGAAGACTGGGAGTACAAAGCAACAAAAGTGTGGAATCAGCTATCGATAGACTTCGTTGAATATGGAAATCGGCAGTATCTGTCAATAAAGGACTGTGCAACAAAGTATACCATAATACGTCGTGTAACCAACGAGAATGCTTGCAATGTGGTGCGAGAAATGCAGCAGATCTTCACAGAATTTGGTCCTCCAGACATAGTGATGGCTGACCACGGACCGGCATTCTGGAGCTACGAGTTCCAGAAATTCCTCAGTAAATGGGAAGTAAACATATCATACATATGTGCGTATCGACCACAGGGCAACCCGGTCGAACGGGTACACCACACTATAAAAACGTGGGTGGCACGCTCGGGGAAAACGTTAGAACAGTCGACTTTCTGGTACAATCATACCACAAGTAGAGGAGAAGACGGTTCCCCCGCGGAATTGTGTTTCCAAGGGTTAGCGCAGAGACGTACCAAGCTACCGGGTATCACAACAGCAACAGGACAAACGAGCGCTGACATGACGAAGCCACTACACAAGATACAGCCAGGAGACTGGGTCTATGTAAAACCTGGACAACATGTAAAATGCTGGAAGAAGTGGAGAGGCCCAGTTCGAGTCGAAACAGTAGACAAGTGGGCGGTAGTTGTAAATGGAGTCAGAAGACACATGAATGACGTAAGAAAGACCTACCGACAAGAAGAGAAAGTAGTTGTTCACGAGACGACGCACGATAATAATAGTGATAGCAGCAGGGAAGACAGTGAAGACTCAGTTATAGAATTGTCATCAAAGAAATTAACAAGACCACAGCGAACAGTACGCCCACCGAGATGATATATAGAGGAATGTTGAAGCCGACTGAAACAGTTTGAAACTGAAAGTAAAATATGATAAAGTTTTTATGAAAAAACTGTGGGAGATGTGGGGAAAAGGTAGGATCTAAGTCCATTTCTGGACGGAAAAACAATAGACTGATGTACTGTATACCGGTACGGTAAGTACTGCTGTTCTAGAACTTATTGGTGTTGGGGTTGATAACGGGCTACCGGTACCCTAGGCGGATTGCACTGATTGCAGTAATTGAGGTTATTCTGAGTGCAGTTTAAGTTGTACGATATCTTTAACATTGATAACTGGCATTAGGCAACATTGTTTTCATCACACCTTTGGCAACATCCTTTGAGTTTATACTCATACGATCAGACATTTCCTGACGAATTTCAAAGTTAAATTTCAAAGTTGGTTTTCTTGGAGTTAACAAAAAGATCAAGACTAGAAGCAGCCTGTTCTAATGGGCTAAGGGGCCGTTGGGCTCCCTCTAGTGCTTCTGAGAATACTCCTAAGTCATCAGCAAAGTCTAGATCAGTTAGGTACTTGGCAGGATTTCCTCGACTTCTGGAGCCAGTAGGTGGAGTTATCATCACCCCATCATCATTATGATGATCTAAGGACATGAGTAGAACATATTCAACCACAATTATGAATAAGAATGGCGCAAGTGTGTCTCCCTGGAGGATTCCACATAATACTTCAAATGGTTCTGTGTCACCATCAACAGTAGACACAAATGTCATCGAACCATCGTATACTGACTAATCTGATTGGTGTAATAATTTCACCAGGAAACCCATAACCCATTCTGATTTCCACGTAGCGATAGCAGTCACGCAATGGGATCCCTGATGCGATTTATAGAATTCTATTGTATAACTTTGCAGCAATCGAGATCAATGAGATTCCCCGAAAAGAACCATAGAGTGTTAGGTTGCCCTTCTTGGGAACTGGCACCAACTTATTTGTTTTCATTTCTTGTGTGACTCTTGTTGTTCGGTACATGTCTACTATGATGGGATAGATGAGCTTTAAACACTCAGGTATTTTAAAGACCTCAGAGGGAACACCATCTACTCTATTGGCACGCGATGACAAGCGTAACCTAGTAAAACTTTTTCTAAGGTAATCTGGAATGTAACTTTTTTGACAAGTAAATATCGTGTGGTGTAAAGTGTACTATTTATTTCGGATCTATAAAAGACAAACTTACTTGCTGTCTCGGGTTTATTTAAAACAACACCTTTACTTTTTTCAAAACTATTACATATAGTAGTACTATTATTATCTAAAACTGACATTAACTTATTATAACCCGGCGTTTTCTCGCTATAACACAGATCTAGTGATCCAGAACTTAGTGAATTGGTAAATTACGATTCTTACAAGTAGTTTTCGTATGTAGTTTTTCCTATTTTTATTTATGATGTCAACCAATCTTGGGAAACCACTTTCAATAAAGCATAAATCATTGGGTGTCTGCAGTCTGACTGATAGTATAACTTTTTTCATTTTTATTTCATTTTTATTTCATTTTCATGTATAAACAGTCTAAGGATTTGACATTATCAGTTAACCACGATTCACTAGCGTAAAAAATCGTTGAAATTACACATGCGTTTAGCACTTGCTTTTAAAAAATGAAAGGAACATTACAATTTTTACTACAGAAAATAATAAACTTATTCATCGTGTCTAGACATAACTTTTCATGTAGCTTCAAACCGCTAGACATTCTACAGTACCATCATCCGTAAATATTGACCCTTGGTACGAATCATTGTTACTGTACGAAATCATTAAATCATCAACGCATAGATCATATTAATCTATCTTTTTACTATTTATTACAAAATACTTTGTTTTCTTGGCTCTAATACTCATACCATATTCTTGGCAATATTGCTGTAGGACTTTTATTTTACCAACGCAGTTCGCAATAATGGTAGTGGACAGTATCACGATGTCGTCCATTAATAGTAGAACTGAAGCGTTCCTAAAAAACCATCGGATTTATAGGCTTCCTTTATCATAAGTACAAGTTTATTCATATAAATACAGAATAAGGTAACACTACTTACTACTACTACTACTATTTTTAAGAATGTCTTGTCGACAAAATTGCGTCGCCACAACTCACTATCACCCATGACATTTGCTAGATCATTCGCATCTTCAAGGCCAGTGTCCTTTAAGATGCATCTCAAGAAAGTCAATGGCTGTCCAGTGTCCACCATGCTTATTCACTCCATGAGGCCGTCAAAGTACAAGATTATATGCACTGGCTGGTCCTCACGGCGAAAGCAATGTCCTGCAAAGCGGAGGAGACTTTGTTCTAGTGTCCAGCTTGGGGGAACTAATGAGACACCTCCAATGTTATATAGTGTCTGGTTGGAGATATGTGCATTGTTCTTGACACAATGAACCCGGCGTAGAATTGTTGTGAATGTGCCATCCAGAGATTTGGTGTCCTCAGCAGTTAGAGCCCAGCATGGACTCCCGTAGAGCAGTACTGGAACTACTGCTGCTCTAAATAATCGGACCTTAAGTTTCCGATTAATTCTCTGTGACTTCCAAATCGTGGAAAGCATATTCATTCAAGGCTGCCCATGCCTTTCCCTTACGTATTCGAAGGTCTTCACCTGACTTCCGGATCCATGATCACAGGTAACAGAAGTCATCCACATGCTCAAGCATTCCATCCTTTGATCTTATGCTCATCCGGTCAGAGACTTGCTGAGAACTTTTAAAGTTGACTGTCAAAATTTTGGTCTTTTTGGAGTTAATAAAAAGACCAACACTAGAAGCAGCCTGTTCTAATGGGGTTGGGGTTGGGCTCCCTTTAGTGATTCTGAGACTACTCCTAAGTCATCAGCAACGTCTAGATCAGTTAGGTACTTGGCAGGATTTCCTCGACTTCTGGAGCCAGTAGGTGGAGTTACCATCACCCGATCTTCATTATGATGATCTAAGGACATGCGTAAACATAGTCAACCACAATTATGAATAAGAATGGCGCAAGTGTGTCTCCTTGGAGGAATCCTCATAATACTTCTAATGGTTCTGTGTCACCATCAACAGTTGATACAAATGTTGTCGAACCATCGTTTACTGATCTGATTGCTGCAATAATTTCATCAGGAATCCCATATAATGAAAGTATGCTGAACATACGTGAGCGAGAGACTGATTGAAAGGCTTGAAGAAGACAACAAAGATAACAGCTAGATACCTGTCTTTATTTTTTGATAATTTTTCAATTATCCTTCTAAGTGCCAAAATGGGCTCCATGGTACCACGACCTTTACGGAACCCATTCTGATTTCCACGGAGCAGTCTCTCAATGGGATCCCTGATGCGATTTAATAGCATTCTATTGTATAGCTTTGCAGCAATCGAGATCAATGAGATTCCCCAAAAAGAACCATAGAGTGTTAGGTTGTCCTTCTTGGGGACTGGCACCAACTTATTTGTTTTCATTTCTTGTGGGACTCTTGTTGTTCGGTACATGTCTACTATGATGGGATAGATGAGCTTTAAACACTCAGATATTTTAAAGACCTCAGGGGGGACTTCCACTCCCCTGGCACAAAAAAATCTAAGCAGAAACCACTACCGGGATTATTAGCAATAATTCTCGTGTTGTTGCAAATCATAGAACTTACAAAATAATTTGACAACAAAATAACAACCAGGGAGAGGAAATACAATAAGGAACTCGAGTGGGGCCTTCGTGTAGCAAAAGCTGCAAGCCATCTTACTGAACAATTATAATTAACTATGGCTAGTTATATATTGGCTTTCCACACACACACCCACATTGGATTCCCTAAGTATGATCCACCCGGCCTGAGCCGTAATAATCATACGTATCATGCCACTGATGGTAGCAAACCATTGGTAAAGCAGCCAATAGAGGAGAGCGTGAATGTATATAGGCCTAATTTAAAGTACATAGTTAAAAAAAACAGAAAATAATATTTAAAAATAATATAATTAAAATATAAAATAAAAATAATTATTATGTAATCATAATAAATATATTGAATAATTAATTGTTAATAAATTTCACTTATAATCGAAATAGCAATAAAAATCGTATAAATTGAGCATATGAGCAGATCAGTTGACAAAAAGGACCAAAATTACGTACATCAATGTATCAAGGTGACCAGTTAAAGGTCAACGTCTCCGAGTTAAAGACCCTTATTTATTTATGTAAACCTCCCCCGCTGCGTTTGATCGGAGAGAGAAAATTTCGGGTCAAAACGCTGCAAAGTGCTACTCTGCAGAAGCATACTTCCCAGACTTTTCTTCTACTTGCCTAGATTCACCTGGAATATAAAATATTGTGACAGTACCGTCAATTATATAATTTTTTTTTATACAGGTTTACTTTTTTGATAAATATTTATTTGTTACTATAATAACTACTTGTTCTAGAACATTTATTAGTAACAGTACCGTATGTATTTATTGCAACATTTATTGTAAATAGTATTTCAACTTCTCTTGTTGATTATCATTAGCTAACTTATTTTAATGCCATAAAGCGCCCTATTTTTAGGAACCTAAACAACACAAGTATTGGTTCTCATTCAAAGAATCGTTGGAATATTTAACACAACAAACAATATGTAGATATCAAGGTGATCATGGCGTCTTGTTTCAGTAGACCTAGTCGTGGAAAAATTGTACGAGCTGTGGAAGCCATCGAATTGAACGAAAATCAGTTGCCGACGCAAATAGAGGAAAATGAAGACATAGAGGCGAACATTCCGAGCTCACCTCATCCGAACAATGCAGAACAATCAAACTGGCTGTGCAGAAGGCTGAGTGTTTGTGACAAAAGGAAACTTTTAATCGCGGTAATAGGGATTATTCTGCTATCTATTTCAACGGCCATAATATTAATAGCGCTGTTACCATCTGCACCAGCTGTGTCGACCACCAATAGCTCAATACATTTAGGTGACGTCCCAGACACAAATGGTGCCTTCCCTACAACCGAGGCCACTGAAAGTACCACACCAAAGGAGACAGATGGTGCCTCCCCCACAACCGAGGCCGCTGTAAGTACCACACCAACGGCCACAGATGGTGCCTCCTCGACAACCACAATCACGGATACGACTCCGATAACGTTAGACACCTTCCCATGTGCCGGTATTCAGGGCGGTAAAGTGGTAGACAATGAACCTTTAAATAAAGAATTGAAATGCGTCCCCTCCGAGAAACTTCTAATACAGAGACATGACAACGCACATTTCTTTGATTTCAATAAAGATTGGGATGATTATAAAGATGGTTTTGGTGACGTCGATGGTGAAGGCGGTTACTGGATCGGATTAGAACCAATTCATCTGATAACGAAAAGATGGAAATGTCACCTAGAAATTATCTTAGAGCTCGATCGCATGATTTCAAAGCATTATTATCATAATGTGAAGGTCCAATCAGAAAAAAATTCAAATTACACGTTTCAATACGATAATTGGTAGTCGATAGACAACCATTTGAATGATGGAATGGCTGGAGCTAACAAGAAACAATTCTCGACGAAAGATAGAGATAATGATGATGATAACAGCAAATCTTTGGCTAAAGATCGAGAAAGCGGTTGGTGGCACACAAAGGAGTCTAAAACGGACCTCAATGGTCACCATACGGGAAATCGGAAAAATCGAAGTTATTGGGACGAAACGTTCATTCTTAGTAATGGAATATACCTCACTGACTGCAAATTACTTTAACTCGCCATAATGTCATAAATTCTACAAATGATTAACGGTATTATCTGAGTATTTGTACAATCGTAATAGACAGACTTACAGTAACGCGGCACTACAAATGACCTGTGTACATTCCAACAACAACACCAAATACCGGCTTCTTTTAATAATCATTTTAAAAAGCGGAACTAGTGGGGAGAAGTACGGAACTAGTGGGAAAGGAGTACATAACTAGTGGAGAGGAGTACGGAACTAGTGGGGAGGAGTACGGACTATTGGGGAGGAGTACGGAACTAGTGGGGAGGAGTACGGAACTAGCGTGGAGGAGTACGGAACTAGTGGGGAGGAGTACGGAACTAGTGGGGAGGAGTACAGAACTAGTGGGGAGGAGTACATAACTAGTGGGGAGGAGTACAGAACTAGTGGGGAGGAGTACATAACTAGTGGGGAGGAGTACAGAACTAGTGAGGAGGAGTACGGAAATAGTGGGGAGGAGTACGGAACTTGTGGGGAGGAGTACGGAACTAGTGGGGAGGAGTACATAACTAGTGGAGAGGAGTAAGGAACTAGTGGGGATGAGTACAGAACTAGTGGGGAGGAGTAAGGAACTAGTGGGGAGGAGTATGGACTATTGGGGATGAGTACGGAACTAGTGGGGAGGAGTATGGACTATTGGGGATGAGTACGGAACTAGTGGGGAGGAGTACGGAAATAGTGGGGAGGAGTACGGAACTTGTGGGGAGGAGTACAGAACTTGTGGGGAGGAGTACATAACTAGTGGAGAGGAGTAAGGAACTAGTGGGGAGGAGTACGGACTATTGGGGAGGAGTACAGAACTAGTGTGTAGGAGTACGGAAATAGTGGGGAGGATTATGGACTATTGGGGATGAGTACGGAACTAGTGGGGAGGAGTACGGAACTAGTGTGTAGGAGTACGGAAATAGTGGGGAGGAGTACGGAACTTGTGGGGAGGAGTACGGAACTAGTGGGGAGGAGTACAGAACTAGTGATGCGGAGTACGGAACTAGTGGGGAGGAGTACGGAACTAGTGGGGAGGAGTACAGAACTAGTGGGGAGGAGTACAGAACTAGTGGGGAGGAGTAAGGAACTAGTGGGGAGGAGTATGGACTATTGGGGATGAGTACGGAACTAGTGGGGAGGAGTACGGAAATAGTGGGGAGGAGTACGGAACTTGTGGGGAGGAGTACAGAACTTGTGGGGAGGAGTACATAACTAGTGGAGAGGAGTAAGGAACTAGTGGGGAGGAGTACGGACTATTGGGGAGGAGTACAGAACTAGTGTGTAGGAGTACGGAAATAGTGGGGAGGAGTATGGACTATTGGGGATGAGTACGGAACTAGTGGGGAGGAGTACGGAACTAGTGGGAAGGAGTACGGAACTAGTGGGGAGGAGTAAGGAACTAGTGGGGAGGAGTACAGAACTAGTGGGGAGGAGCAAGGAACTAGTGGGGAGGAGTACGGAACTAGTGGGGAGGAGTAAGGAACTAGTGGGGAGGAGTACAGAACTAGTGGGGAGGAGTAAGGAACTAGTGGGGAGGAGTACGGAACTAGTGGGGAGGAGTACTGGACTATTGGGGAGGAGTACGGAACTAGTGGGGAGGAGTACGGAACTAGTGGGGAGGAGTACAGAACTAGTGATGCGGAGTACGGAACTAGTGGGGAGGAGTACATAACTAGTGGGGAGGAGAACAAAGCTTGTGGGGAGGAGTACGGAACTAGTGGGGAGGAGTACGGAACTAGTGGCGAGGAGTACAGAACTAGTGGGGAGGAGTACAGAACTAGTGGGGAGGAGTACAGAACTAGTGGGGAGGAGTACAGAACTAGTGGGGAGGAGTACAGAACTAGTGGGGAGGAGTACGGAACTAGTGGGGAGGAGTACGGAACTAGTGGGGAGGAGTACGGAACTAGTGGGGAGGAGTACATAACTAGTGGGGAGGAGTACGGAACTAGTGGGGAGGAGTACGGAACTAGTGGGGAGGAGTACGGAACTAGTGGGGAGGAGTACGGAACTAGTGGGGAGGAGTACGGAACTAGTGGGGAGGAGTACGGAACTAGTGGGGAGGAGTACGGAACTAGTGGGGAGGAGTACGGAACTAGTGGGGAGGAGTACGGAACTAGTGGGGAGGAGTACGGAACTAGTGGGGAGGAGTACAGAACTAGTGGGGAGGAGTACAGAACTAGTGGGGAGGAGTACGGAACTAGTGGGGAGGAGTACGGACTATTGGGGAGGAGTACAGAACTAGTGGGGAGGAGTACAGAACTAGTGGGGAGGAGTACAGAACTAGTGGGGAGGAGTACGGAACTAGTGGGGAGGAGTACGGAACTAGTGGGGAGGAGTACAGAACTAGTGGGGAGGAGTACATAACTAGTGGGGAGGAGTACGGAATTAGTGGGGAGGAGTACGGAACGATAACCCCGTCACGATAAAAAACATATGTACTGTATGTTTGAGGTCATTCACCTCATTATTATGGACATTATAAGATAAAGATAGTCCCTCAAGAAATGAATACAAATAAGTTGGTCCCGCCCCAAAGAAGGGCAACCTAACACTCTATGGTTCTTTTCGGGGAATCTCATTAATCTAGATTGCTGCAAAACTATACAACATAATTCTATTAAATCGCATCAGGGATCCCATTGAGAGACCGCTACTTGGAAATCAGAATGGGTTCCGTAAAGTCGTGGGACCTTTGAAGGACAATTTAAGAGTTATCAACAAAGAAAGTCGCTGTCTTCCTAATGCTTGTTATCTTTGTTTGTTGACTTCTTTAAGGCCTTCGACTCAGTCTCCCGACCGCGTATGTTCAGCATACTGGCAGCATTTGGGATTCCTGAGGAAATTATTGCAGCTATCAGATCACTTGTACGATGGATCCACCACGTTTGTGTCTACTGCTGATGGTGACACAAATCCAATCGAAGTATTATGGGGAGACATTCAGGGTGGCAATGGGAGTCCATGAGGGGCTCTAACTGCAGAGGATACCAAATTTTTGGATGGCACTTATACAAGAAAGTTGCGCCGGGTTCATTCATGCATAGACGGGTTCAAGTACAAAGAACACATCTCCTCAAACTTTTTAAAACCTTAGAGGTCTGTGTTTCATTAATCCCTCTCCAAGCTTGAAACTTGAGCGGAGCCGCCTCCATTTGGTAGGACATTACATTCGCCGAGAGGACCAGCCTGTGTACAATCTTGTACTTTGGCAGCCTCATGAGGAAAATAAGCATGGTGGATTGGACATGGACAGCCCATGTCCCTACAGTAGTAGCAATAAATATACAGGAACAGGTTGTATGACCTTTAGGGCTAATTCGAGTCCAACATTATGTTTCAAAAGTAAAAAAAATTGTTAGTATGGATGGATATACCATATATTTTAATTATTGGGAAGAACATGCGACAAGGGTGATTTCTAATGATGATTTATACGGTGAGATTTCATGTATTATTAGACGAAATGGGGGTCTTTCGAATTCAAAGTAATCAAAATAAATCAATCTCTAGAATAACAGATGCTTACTCCCATAAATAAATTGTATCGTGTTCTGTTTACTTTAGTTTATTGTTTTGGTTAGAATAAAGGGCCTGTGAACCTAAATTGATAATTTAACATTCAGGTGATACATTAATTACAGAACTAGGAGATAGAAAATTTGTACAGAAACCCATATCGACAGTTAACATATTATAACCTAAGTAGATAAGATATCGAGGGGGTGGTCTCTGTAAATAAGGCTCAGGGCTTTAGATGATATCCTTTTTACACCTTCTGTACACTTTACTTTGGTACAAATAATTGCGTACATAATTCTATATGGAGTAATAATATAAATAGGACCTCTGTAGTTTAATTTGTAACTAAGAATTGAAGTGGTATACCCGCGACAGTCTAATGTGAAGCATAACGGATGGGTGTTGAAAAAAAAAAACGAGAAATTGGGTCTAAACTACGGAGCCCCTAAAGGGACATGAGAAAAAAAAAATATTTTTTTTGCTAACTCGTGCGAACGACTTACTAAGTCGTGCGAACGACATACTAAGTCGTGCGAACGACTTAACTAACTCGTGCGAACGACATACTAAGTCGTGCGAACGACTTAACTAACTCGTGCGAACGACATACTAACTCGTGCAAACGACTTACTAACTTTACTTTGATTGGCTAAATAATACTGGTAATAAAAGTACAACCTTTTTAGCGGGATTTTCAATTCAATCTACAGCATTTGTTGATTTGAAAATATTATTATCAATGGCTGAACGCGCTCTGTTAATATCGACGTACTTTAACTTAGGCCTAACATACGGACAGATTTCATCTGCTTTAAAACTAAATAATGAAATTATCCTAAGCTGTGCTTTCGCCATCGATGTAACAGGTCTATTGCATATTGTCAGTGTGATCTCTACGGATGAACTTCTGAAAGTTATCTGCTGTTGGTTGTATGATGTCGGTTGTATGTGGCGGTTGCCTGCGTTTGTCTGCTGCCGGTTTTCTGTCGCCGGTAGTCTACTGTGGCTGTCAGTTGTCTGCTGTAGGTTTTTTTCTGCTGTCGGCGTAACGTTTACACCAGGATCCGACCGGTTTGACGTGAATTTCAGATCCCGACAATGGAAATTTGTTATCATCTACCCAGAATCATAATTATGTTTCGATATTTTGTAAATTGTAAATATAACTGATAAATAATAAATATTATTATTATTATAAAATTAAATATTAAATATTACCCCGCCCCAATGACGCAGAGGCAGACCAACAACACACTTCTTCACCTCTACCAACGCCGGAGAGTAAAATATCACGCATTATAGAATACATGATAAGTTTGATCCAAGCAATGCAACGAAACCTGTAAGTTAGAAAATGCATGGTCCTAATATCTCACCTCCCCCCAAAACCTGAGATTTCGACTACAGCTGTTCGATACAATAGTGAGATGGGAATGTTGCATAGCAACACAGCAACAACACCTGACACTATAATCAGCTTTTATCTAACAGCGCTGACCGTAGTAATACAGCTATTTACTGACTTAGTTACAATAAAATTAATATGTTAAAGATATTATAATTTGCTACAATATGTCGGTTGTATTATCGGGCTAAGTTAAAGTACGTCGATATTAACAGAGCGCGTTCAGCCATTGATAATAATATTTTCAACCAATAATGCCATCAACAAATGCTGTAGATTGAATTGAAAATCCCGCTAAAAAGGTTGTACGTTTATTACCAGTATAATTTAGCCAATCAAAGTAAAGTTAGTATGTCGTTCGCACGACTTAGTATGTCGTTCGCACGACTTAGTAAGTCGTTAACAGGAGTTGGCGAAAAAAAATATTTTTTTTCTCATGTCCCTTTAGGGGCTCCTTACTAAACACTAGCAAATAATATTTAATTAAAAAAAAAAAAAACGTTATCGCCCTACGGGGCTCCTTATAGCAGTACCGTACATACGTTATCGCCCTACGGGGCTCCTTATAGCAGTACCGTACATACGTTATCGCCCTACGGGGCTCCTTATAGCCGTACCGTACATACGTTATCGCCCTACGGGCCTCCTAATAGCAGTACCGTACATACGTTTTTATTAAACCTGAAGCAGCCCGGTAGAGCGATAACGTTTGTTTTTAGTGAATTAAATCTTATTTGCCGGTGTTTAGAACCTATTTCTCGTTGTTTTTGACACACATACGTAAGTTTACGTTGTGCATTTTATATAAATCTTCTGATTTGTATAATTATTATATAAATAATTATATAAATAAATAATAATAATTATTATTAACTTTCTCAACCCCATTCAATAATTAGTCATCCTTCAGAAAGAATAAATTGCCCTACATTATCTTGTCTATTTAAAGGAATGACGTACATCAAACAAATGTTCACATAAAAATATCATTAATCAGAACTACGCTGTTCTAATATGTCGCATTTGTTATCGAACAAAGGTCAAGGTTTTCAACATCAGCCTATTTACACAAAATGTTTAATTTAATTCAATATCAATACTGTATATAAATTGCTGATGAATTTAAGTTTTGTTTGTAAAAAATTATTTGAACAATAATTAGTTTTATTCTTAAATAATTGTTACTTTTTCGCTCGAATAAATATAGAGGCCTCCACCAAATCGGGAGAAAAAAAAGAGTAATTTTTTGTCCGCTAAGGAAAATAGGTAACCCATCTTCAGGCAGCATCAGGAGTTGGTTGTATAGTAATTTGAATCTCTGTAACTATGGAAGAAATATTGTAAAGGCTACCAATTAAAGTTTATTCAAAAAACATAAAAAAATTAGAAAACACCTACTTTCTGCACCAAATAATTTACTCATTGACAAAATAACATACAGTACAAGCGGATCAACAAAAAATAAATCTGACCAAAAAATAACAAAAGAACAAAACACATACTTTTCGCACAAAATATCTTACTTGTCGACCAAAAAAATACATATGAACTAATGTTATAAATTCGACCCAAAAGTTAAAACATCAGCTCCAAAACACACATTTACTACACTAAAACACATAAATCAAACAACATAGATATACGATATTTATTTCCTTTTGCTAACGGCTTTTACTAACCAAAACAATAAACGATGTTGTTAACAATACAGAGAAAGAAGCAGGTTAAGAGACAGGTTTTTCTAACCAAAACAAAAAACGATGTTGTTACCAATTGAGGGAAAGGAGCATGTTACAGAAACGTCTTTTTCTAACCGAAACAATAAACGATGTTATTATCAATAATTAAGAGAAAGGAGCAGGTTACAGAGACGTCTTTTTCTAACTAATACAATCAACGATGTTTTTACCAAATGAGGGAAAGGAGCAGGTTATAAGAGACGACTTTTTCTAACTAAAACAATCAACTATGATGTTACCAATTGAGGGAAAGTAGCAGGTTACAGAGACGGCTTTTTCTAACCAAAACAAGAAACGATGTTTTTAACAATATCGAATATAAAAATATATATAAAAAATATATAGAAAATACTTTGGGACAAATTTAAATAATTTGGTGCGAAAAGTATGTAATCTGGGAAAGAAATAATTTATATGGTGTATTGGAAAATACTACATACTGTCCAATTTATTTTGTAACACTTTATCGCTCTATCGTTTATTAAAGAATTGAGCAGCAAAAAAGTAACATATGAATGAAATAACGTATTAGGCCAACATGGGAATAAAACATAGAAAACTACTCTTTACTATTATTCTATAGACTTTTTGATAACCTCTTGGCGCTCGGAATATAAAATGCCTCGCGAATAGTGAATAGCGAATCGTTTTTTCCCATGTAAAGAATAATTATAATTTCGACCGTTTGAACTAATGAAACTGTTGGTTGCTGTTTGAATTTATCGTCAGCCGTTTAAACAAATTCAACAATTTGGCAAAACAAATCACTCAACAAACTGAGCTAGGCCTACGCAATATTTTTTTGAAATATACAGTATATACTGTGTATACAGTATAGTAGGCCTAATTATAATGAGCAAGACTGTGAGGACTGTAAATGTATGGGCTGACCGATGCCCACTTTCCATGTGTATCTCTCTGTCTCTTGATAATATCTCCGGGAAGTTATTGGTGAAATTAAAAACTAAATTAATATTTATTACAATACTTATAACCAATTAATACAAGAAACAATGTAGGTAGGTAGGTATCATAAGCAATTGGGGGAACGAAAGGAATAATAATAAAATACATGGGGGAAAGGGGGGGGGGGGGGGGGACAGGAATAGTCGAGTGAAACATATTTTCGACCTTTTGTCACAGTGATTTTGCAGGGTGCCCAAGTACTGAAAACTGTTCGACCATTTCAATTAATTATTCATTTCAATTTCAATTAGTTTCAGTTAATTTTTCGACTGTTATACCTTAATAATATTACTAACAATGGATTACTGCGGAATGGTAGACACAATGGATAAAACTCTGCGAAAAAATAAGCAATCAGGAATATTATTAAAATTAAAAGAAAGGCAACTCCAACTCATTTCCGACAGAGATTTCTTCCCAGATCGATGCTTTGACTATTTCATGGTGGTCAGTTCTATCGATAAACACAATCCATTGGTAAAAGAATTCGATAAACGCCTTAAATCCTGCGGATTGATTGGATGCACGGATGAAAGCGGATTTCCTTGTAATATTCATCGTTTCGATCGAATGGGTAAGTTTATACTTATATGTTCGAGTTTTACTCGTATACAGTACGGAGTTCATTTAGTAGTTTAGTCTTTAATTTTTTCCCAAGAGATGTTTTGGATGTACTACGTTTGGTATTATTATCTATGCGTTCCAGAAAATGGCACCGTGATATTTGAGAGATTTCTGAGTTTGTGCAAGTCGAGTCCGTTTGATATAGTTATTTTGAATTTTGGTTTGTAGTTGAGCGTATGTTGTGAGTGTGTATAGCTGCTGAAACAGTGAGGTAATAAAAAGTTTTTTGTTATTGTGGATTTCCCACAATAAGGTTTTGCAGTTTCGAGAAAGTGTAGTTTTTCAATTGGAAGTATATTTAGTTGTCTGTAAAGTGGAGGTGCGTGTTCACGGTAGTGACTGAATGTAATTAATTGCTCTCAACAGTTTATTAATTTTCGTTTTAATAGGTTTAATGTGAGATGTTTTGGTGTTGCCCCAGATCACTCTCCCGTAGTTATTGTATGGTTATATCAATGAGCAGTAAAGTAGTTTTAGTATGTGTAATGGTAAAGTGTGTTGCAATTTGAAATATATATCTGATGATTTGGATATATTTTTAGGAGATAGACACAATGGCTTTTCCAAGTTAGTTGTTGATCTTTTCCTTGAAATTTGGTACTGTTTACAATTTTAATAGGTTTATGTATTCATAGATGTATTCTTATATTGTAGTGCTCTATTGTTTTTTTTTGTTTGTAAAAAATATAAACTCATCACTCAGTCTTTTTAGATTTAGTGATAGATTGTAAAGTTTAAACAATTAATATTTTCATTAGATATGGTGCTGAAGTATTGCACTCGAGTTATAATAATCTTGTCGCGAAGTTACGCCCAGGATAGGTACGCGCAGGAGATGGGAAGACTGGCAAGGGATGAAATTCCAACCGCTGGCAGAGGAATAATTATAGTTGTGGAGATAGAACCTCTCGGAAACAGGTAGTGGTACAAAATCCATTTAAAGAATATCTATCAAAGTTTAACAGAACAGAAAAATCCCTCTGATTAATAAAATAATAAATGTAATACGCTAAATATTAACATCATATAATACTCATTATATTTAGATATCCAAGCGAAATTAGAGGGTATTCCGCAGTCCGTTACTACAGCCCTGGCAGTGACATCCAAAAAATAACTCATACTGGCAGTATTCCGAAGCGTTACAGAATATGGAATGAGGAGAAATTAAGACGCGATCTGTACACAAACCAGAGCAACCTAATTGCAGTGGATAGAGAGATAGGTGGGTACCGGTATACCAGGGCAGACTGACTGCGGTGAATACAGAGATAGATATAGAGATTTATTTATTTACTTTTAAACAAATTGACGTATTTTGTTGGATAATATATTTCACGTTTTTATTAACAAGTCTATAATAATATAATATAATATAATAATAATATTGTGATTTTATTGACTCTATATATTTTTAAGTAAGCAGTATCAGGTACAACAATATCAATTTTTTACTAAATGTGCTATAATTATGTAGGCTATGTCATTTATGATGAATATAAAACGATTATTATTATTATTATAGGTGTAACATCAGATCCAGTCTCTCTTAGATTATTACATTTGTCAGATTGTCTGATTTGTCAGTTAGGCTCTAGCCTACTAAAAAAACAAAATAAGGTTCAAACAAAAATAATAGTTTTAAAAAAAGTAGGGCTAGAGATTTGGATGTATCTTTTGTACTGTAATTATTATAGTCCGGCATAGTAAATTTAGATAAATAGATAAACCAAGACTCATCTTTAGTCTCGTGGTGACATTCCTGGGCTTTCAGTAAGGAAGGCCTGGTTCGATCCCTAGACGGGGCATCACTGTTTGCGTTTGGGCACTGTGCTTTAAATGTTGCAGCCTAGCCCAACCCTGGCTTTCATCCTTGAGAGGTCGCTAAAATGGAAATCAAGACAACTTGGGAAACAGTATGTATGGAAGGGTTTACTGTGGAAGATTACCCATGGTGGTGAACAGGCATTCCAGGCCTAACGAGCCTAAAAGATTCTCCCATTCAAATAGATAATAATTAACTTCGTGAATACTTTTAATAATAATTACTTTTATATTTAAATTGATACCTTTTTGCTAATATAGGTTACCTTTTTCCCTAGGAAAAAAAGTAACTCATAGGATGATTGCATTGATAATATTTTTTTCTCGGCGCGGCGAAAAATTAAAATAAAATATTAAATTACTAATAAAGAAATTACTTAATAATTATTACATGTGTTGAAGAGCATCGAAGTAGAAAGGGTTTGCAGGTGATTTGAACAAAATCCATTGACACACTCTAAAGTTATTATAACTTTAGTGTCTGCAAGGCGAACTCCAAAACGGAACTCAATATTTTATTTATGTATTTTTAAGCGGCTCTCTAGATTTACGTAATGAATATTCGAGAATATTAAAAAATTATTTAACCTTCAGTAAGGCAGCATCATGGGGTTGAAGAGTACAGTAATTCAAAGCGCAGTAACTATGGAAGCAAGTAAAATACTGTGTACTGGTTTTAAATTTATTTTGTAAGTCAAAACTATTTAGTTCTACTTTTATTAAATTAAGGATAAAATTACGCATTACTTACTTACATGGTAAAAACCAACATACCTCCAGAATAGTGAAAAAAGTTATACTTTCTACCCAAGTAATAAAAATTTAACAAATAAATATACGATTTTAAATTTCAGATAGATTAGAAAAGGAGCTTGGATGCGACAATGTGTCAATGAGTTTGGCAAGAAGAGTTTCGGAACGACAAACGACACAGAATATATACATAGTAAAGCCGCGGTGCGTACAGATAGGTAATGGTAATACCTTTAATGAGATACACACTGATGATGTCTTAGATAATGACGATAGCTCAGCAGAATGCAGCAGCGAATCATCCAGTTAACATTAGTGAACACGTTCGTGGGGCCATCGCGCAGGACGAGGCTCAGTTATTAATTCTAAATCTAATTAACTGCTTGCCTTAGCTTCTCGAAGGCCACACGGAAATTCAACTTGGAAAATTTCTAAACTTTGGCCAGACTACATGTGTACCAAGTTTGGTTAAATTTCATAACATTTGGCTGAGTTATTAACGTTTAAAATTGGACACAACAGAACGACAGAACAACAGACACACCGATTTAGTTAGTGGTACCTGTATGCTAAGCTCGCTTACTTTCGTCGCTCGCCCCACAAATCAATGTGCGAGAATATAAAACTATTGAATGAATAATAATAAAAAATAGCATTAATCTAAAAAACATTAATGTAGGAATATTATCTTCATAATTATAAAATATATAAATATACACATGTATATTTAATGAATTTTTAAACCAGTGTTTTAATCGGCGACTTATACATACATACATACTCAGCTCTTCTCTTTCGATACCAGCAGTAGTTTATTTGATTTGACACCTGTTGCGCTGGTGGTGGTGGGGTTGACAATGGGATTTCTGTGATCTTCATCAGGAATTACATACGGTACCCAATTACAATGAACGTGTGGCTCTCCCTCTACCATGACGGTTCCATCGAACTGAGAACGACAAACCCCCGTATGTTCAGCATTGGGATTCCTGAGGAAATTATTGAAGCTTTCAGTTCAGTATATGAAACTATTGTTGATGGTGATACAAATCCACTCGAAATGTTAGGTGAGTTCTCCAGAGAGATAACACTTGCACGATTCTTGATAGTTGTTGACTATGTGGGGCGAGCCGCGAAGTGAGCGAAGCCTTAGCGTATGGGTGCCATTGGCGAGTTGTCTGCGTCGTCGTCGTCTGTTGTAAATCTTTGATCGCTAATTAACTCGGTTATTCCTTGATGAAATTAAACGAAACTTGGTACGTATGTAGTCCGGCTAAAGTTTATCAAAGAATCTGAAGTTTCGTCAAAAACGAACGAACACAACGAGGCACAAGGGGAGGACGAGTATTGTGTTGAAGACTTCTGACTAACGGCAGACAACTCGTTAATGGTATCCATATGCTACGGGGGCGTTCATAAATTATGTCACGCAATTTTTTCAGATTTTTAACCCCCCCTCCCCCCTCTGTCACAAAGTGTCACACAAGCTCGACCCCCCCCCCCCCCGCCCCGACAAAAAATATTTTATTATAATAATACACAATGTTTGTTATGCAAAAATACAATATAAATTCAATCACTATATCTACATTTTCCCACGGGCAAGTCAAGTGTTCTTATTCTATATTAATAACAGGTATTACAGTGTTGGAGTCAATGGATTCTATGTCCTACTCAATTTATCGATTATACTCAATGTTTGAGTTTATTGTTTTCCTTAAAGTTACCCATTCTACACATGTGTGAAAGTCAAAGCCAAGCTAACGTTAAAGCATAGAACATCGCCGTGACCGTCACAAAAGTCGACACCCCCCTCCCCCCTCTGTCACAAAATGTCACGCAAGCTCTAACCCCCCCCCCCCTCCCCCCCTAGTGCGTGACATACTTTATGAACGCCCCCTAAAGGCTTTGCTCACTTCGTGCTACGCGAAGACCCCACGAACGTGTTCTTAATATGCATGTACTTAGACCACCATAATGAAGATAATGAGCTGGTAACACCCCCTACACTGGCTCCAGAAGTTTAGGAAATCCAGCAAAGTACCAAAATGATCTAGGTACTCTCAGATTAGAAACAGCACCTCAGCTCATTAGAACTACCAGATTCTAGTATTTTGGTCTTATTGTTAACTCCAAGAAGACCAAAATTTTGAGTTAGCTTCGACAGTCCTCAGGAAATGTCTGAATGTATGAGCATAAGCTCAAAGGATGGTATGCTTGAGCATGTGGACGACTTCTGTTACCTGGGATCATGGATCCGGAAGTCAGGTGAGGACCTTCGAATACGTAAGCGCAAGGCTTGAGCAGCCTTGAATGGGCTTTCCAGGATTTAGAAGTCACACAAAATACACCGGAACTTAAGGTTCGATTACTTAGAGCAGCAGTAGTTCCAGTACTCCTCTATGGGAGTCCATGCTGGGCTCTAACTGCTGAGGACACCAAATCTCTGGATGGCACTTTCACAAGAATGCTACGCCGGGTTCACTGTGTCAAGTACAATGCACACATCTCCAACAAGACACTATGTAACATTGGAGGTGTACCATTGGTCCCCCCATGCTCGAGAACTTGAACACGGCCAGTTCCGCTTTGCAGGACATTGTTCTCGCGGTGAGGACCAGCCTGTGCACAATCTAGGGCTTTGGCAGCCCTAAGGAGAAAATAAGCATGGTGGACAGCCCATGCCTTTCTTATGAAGTCATAAGAATTAAACACTATTTGGATTCCAATTCCAAAACATTTTATAAAATATTAAGAAGATGGGTCGAGACAATCTACGCAAATAGAGGGGGGAACCTAAAACTAATTCGCAATTCATTCGAACCAAATGATTTTTATTGCACATTACCTTGCTAATGCCTGTTTCGGTGTAACTCATATTATGGCCCATAAATTTGATAAAAACGGAAACGTCAAAATGTGCAGTATATACAGAAAATAAGCGAACATGCTTTTAATGTAGTATATAATATTACTTCAGTTACCAAATTATATATAAATACATCACAGGACCATAGGCTGCACCTAAGGTACAATATGATCGATTGTTTTTAACTTATTCCACAAAGTTTATTGAAGAATAATGTTGTTATCGGTTGACGTTGTGTAGAAGTCGCTGTAGCTGATTCTATATCGGTTTGTATTCCAGTTTACTCTCCAACTTCTTATTATCTCCAACCTTCCGAACGGCCTTCATAAAGTCCTCTTGTGTCACGTAATCTCGTTCTAGTCTGATAGCAAACATACCTAGAGAGAAATCGATTGAATTGGTGACCTGTGTTTTTTTTAATATGTAGAGATATTTGTGACCTGTTTTTTTAAATGTGTAGAGTTAGCTGTGACCTGTTTTTTTAAATGTGTAGAGTATTGCTGTGACCTGTTTTTTTTAATATGTCTAGAGATATTTTGTGACCTGTTTTTTTTAACACCTGTAGAGATATTTGTGATCTGTTTTAACATCTGTAGAGATATTTGTGATCTGTTTTAACATCTGTAGAGATATTTGTGATCTGTTTTAACATCTGTAGAGATATTTGTGATCTGTTTTAACATCTGTAGAGGTATTTTGTGACCTGTTTTAACATCTGTAGAGATATTTGTGATCTGTTTTAACATCTGTAGAGATATTTTGTGACCTGTTTTAACACCTGTACAGATATTTGTGATCTGTTTTAACATCTGTAGAGATATTTGTGATCTGTTTTAACATCTGTAGAGATATTTGTGATCTGTTTTAACATCTGTAGAGATATTTTGTGACCTGTTTTAACATCTGTAGAGATATTTGTGATCTGTTTTAACATCTGTAGAGACATTTGTGACCTGTTTTAACATCTGTAGAGATATTTGCGATCTGTTTTATCATCTGTAGAGATATTTGTGATCTGTTTTAACATCTGTAGAGATATTTTGTGACCTGTTTTAACATCTGTAGAGATATTTGTGATCTGTTTTAACATCTGTAGAGATATTTTGTGATCTGTTTTAACATCTGTAGAGATATTTGTGATCTGTTTTAACATCTGTAGAGATATTTGTGATCTGTTTTAACATCTGTAGAGATATTTGTGATCTGTTTTAACATATGTAAAGAAATTTTGTGACCTGTTTTAACATCTGTACAGATATTTGTGATCTGTTTTAACATTTGTAGAGACATTTGTGACCTGTTTTAACATCTGTAGAGATATTTGTGATCTGTTTTATCATCTGTAGAGATATTTGTGATCAGTTTTAATATTTGTAGAGATATTTTGTGACCTGTTTTAACATCTGTAGAGATATTTGTGATCTGTTTTAACATCTGTAGAGATATTTTGTGACCTGTTTTAACATCTGTAGAGATATTTGTGATCTGTTTTAACATCTGTAGAGATATTTTGTGACCTGTTTTTTAAAATGGGTAGAGATATTTTGTGACCTGTTTTTTTTTAAATGTGTCGAGAAATTTTGTGACCTGTTTTTTTTAAATGTGTCGAGATATTTGTGACCGGTTTTAACAACTGTAGAGATATTTTGTGACCTGTTTTAACATCTGTAGAGATATTTGTGATCTGTTTTAACATCTGTAGAGATATTTTGTGACCTGTTTTAACATCTGTAGAGATATTTTGTGACCTGTTTTAACACCTGTAGAGATATTTGAGATCTGTTTTAACATCTGTAGAGATATTTGAGATCTGTTTTTTTTAACTTCTGTATAAATATTTTATTTATTCAAATATGATTTATAATTATTAGTAACTCACCGGCTTCGGTACAAACATTGCGAAGATCCGCGCCGTTAAACCCGTCTGACAGTTTAACCACGGCCTCGTAGTCCATCTCATCGCGCTTCGAGAGTTTCACAGCGTGGATTTTTAGAACTTCCAGTCGCCCCTGCTCGTTGGGTAATTCAATCTCTATGGAAACATCATTTATTTATAAGAACTTCCAGTTTATTTGGAAACTCTGTATCTGTGGGTTGTGTTGGGTTATCTGATCTATGGGGTGGGTGGGGGTGGGTGGAGTTGGAGTCAGGGCGGGACGGGATGCTGTGGGTTGTGTTGGGAGGGGGTGGGTGGAGTTGGAGCGAGGGCAGGGCGGGATGCTGTGGGTTGTGTTGGGAGGGGGTGGGTGGAGTTGGAGCGAGGGCGGGACGGGATGCTGTGGGTTGTGTTGGGAGGGGGTGGGTGGAGTTGGAGCCAGGGCGGGGCGGGATGCTGTGGGTTGTGTTGGGAGGGGGTGGGTGGAGTTGGAGCGAGGGCGGGACGGGATGCTGTGGGTTGTGTTGGGAGGGGGTGGGTGGAGTTGGAGCGAGGGCGGGACGGGATGCTGTGGGTTGTGTTGGGAGGGGGTGGGTGGAGTTGGAGCACGGGCAGGGCGGGATGCTGTGGGTTGTGTTGGAGGGGGTGGGTGGAGTTGGAGCGAGGGCGGGACGGGATGCTGTGGGTTGTGTTGGGAGGGGGTGGGTGGAGTTGGAGCACGGGCAGGGCGGGATGCTGTGGGTTGTGTTGGAGGGGGTGGGTGGAGTTGGAGCGAGGGCGGGACGGGATGCTGTGGGTTGTGTTGGGAGGGGGTGGGTGGAGTTGGAGCACGGGCAGGGCGGGATGCTGTGGGTTGTGTTGGGAGGGGGTGGGTGGAGTTGGAGCGAGGGCGGGACGGGATGCTGTGGGTTGTGTTGGGTGGGGGTGGGTGGAGTTGGAGCCAGGGCGGGACGGGATGCTGTGGGTTGTGTTGGGAGGGGGTGGGTGGAGTTGGAGCGAGGGCGGGACGGGATGCTGTGGGTTGTGTTGGGAGGGGGTGGGTGGAGTTGGAGCGAGGGCGGGACGGGATGCTGTGGGTTGTGTTGGGAGGGGGTGGGTGGAGTTGGAGCAGGGCGGGACGGGATGCTGTGGGTTGTGTTGGGAGGGGGTGGGTGGAGTTGGAGCAGGGGGGCGGATGCTGTGGGTTGTGGGAGGGGGTGGGTGGAGTTGGAGCAGGGCGGGACGGGATGCTGTGGGTTGTGTTGGGAGGGGGTGGGTGGAGTTGGAGCAGGGCGGGACGGGATGCTGTGGGTTGTGTTGGGAGGGGGTGGGTGGAGTTGGAGCGAGGGCGGGACGGGATGCTGTGGGTTGTGTTGGGAGGGGGTGGGTGGAGTTGGAGCAGGGCGGGACGGGATGCTGTGGGTTGTGTTGGGAGGGGGTGGGTGGAGTTGGAGCTAGGGCGGGACGGGATGCTGTGGGTTGTGTTGGGAGGGGGTGGGTGGAGTTGGAGCGAGGGCGGGACGGGATGCTGTGGGTTGTGTTGGGAGGGGGTGGGTGGAGTTGGAGCGAGGGCGGGACGGGATGCTGTGGGTTGTGTTGGGAGGGGGTGGGTGGAGTTGGAGCGAGGGCGGGACGGGATGCTGTGGGTTGTGTTGGGAGGGGGTGGGTGGAGTTGGAGCCAGGGCGGGCGGGATGCTGTGGGTTGTGTTGGGAGGGGGTGGGTGGAGTTGGAGCGAGGGCGGGACGGGATGCTGTGGGT
>JAUCBJ010005171.1:0-31551 GCA_032718475.1 Nemertoderma westbladi
TTCACTTTCATTCGTATTTGTAGGGTAAAACGTATTATTCCTGAAATGTCAGTTAGTTTTAGGGGATAAAAATAAATAAACGAATTGAACTAGAATATAAAATGAATTTAATTTAAGTTTCCGATTGCACATATACAAAATATTATAGTAATTAACTGAACGGTTTCAATCCTAACGAACTATTTAGTTAAGCGGTGGAATCTGTAACTGTCACTACTTGTTCGGCATAGAGTTTACGGAGGACCTTGAAGGCGGCCACGGTGGCGTAGGGAGTGTTAGTCAGAGGATCGAAATACTTAGCGGGAAGATGAGTCACGGACAGACGCGGGAAACCGTGGGCGGCGGGAAATTCAAACGATGGGGGCGGGACCGCTGCGCGGGAAAGTTCGCGGACAGAATGTCGGAGTCGGGGAAAGTGACGAAGTTTCTCGAGTATTTATCAGTGGAATCCGTAGCAGTGGGCGGAGTCGGATTAGCACCAACCGGAGTCGGATTAGCCCCAACCGGAGTCGGATTAGCCCAAACGGAGTCGGATTAACCCCCACCGGCGTCGGATTAGCCCCAACCGGAGTCGGATTAGAGCCAACCGGAGTCGGATTAGCCACTGTTGCATCAGAACTGGAGTTGGTCGTTCTCCGACTACCGTCCGAGAAAGAAACCGAATCATCGGTACCTCGCGTTTTTTCTTCGCCGCTTTCAACCTCTTCCTCTTCTCCTGCTCCAACTGCAACCACTCCTCCAAGGCCGCTAGGTTTCGTCTCTCCGTAATCTTTGCCTCCTCCAGTAACTCGTTCTGCGTTAACCTCCGGAACGGCGACGCTTTTTGGGCGGAGTTTTCGTCGTGTTTAACTCCCGTTGGCGTTTAGTCGCTGCCAAGGTTTTCGCCTTGGTGGAGCGTCTCGAGGCTCGAGGTTCTGTCGGACCGGATTTTTGTTCCGACGGTCCAGTTTTTGGATCCAACGTACTGGATTTTGGATCCGAAGACTCTGTATTCCGACTTTTTGTTTTAGCGACAGGCTTCGTTTTGGGTTGTTTACCGCGAACATCCTGGGAATATAAATTATTCAATATTATATAAATAAATAAGAAATAAAATATTATTTTTCCATTCTTTTCTCCATTCTGGAATGGTCGAAACATGGCAAAAGGAATTCAACATCCCAAAATGTTCAGTAGTATCACTCCAAGCAGCGCAGGTTGTAAATAATCGTGTATATCACATTAATAATTACCACCTAGCCCATGTATCTGAAGCAAAATACCTCTGGTATTATTGTATGTGATTTAGCGAACTATTGCTTATATTACATCCAAAGCTAGAAAGACCTGCTGCCAAATACGGAGGTCTTTTGGTCACCGGAGTGCCAAACTTCAATTCGACTTGTTCGCAGTCTATGCGCGTCCAATTGTTGAATTCAACAGCCCCATCTGGTGTCCCACACCTTGATAACGACATTAATATACTGGAAAGGATGCAGCGTGAGTTCATTCGTTATCTAAATGCTGAACTGGTTTTATGGGACGCTCCTACCCAGATAGACTAAACGAACTGGATTGCCGCTCATTAGAAGAGCGTCGTACCTTCCTTAACATTGTAGAAATGTTGCCATCAGCGGATAGAAAGATTTTCAATTTAATTCTATCGCGCATAAGAGGGAATGGATGAAAAGTTTAGATCCCTAGATCATCTAACTGTATAAACCAGAATAGTTTTCCAGTGCGCAGAATCGCCACCTGGAACAGCCGGCCATCTAATGTTGTCCGTTTTACTGTAGAGTAGAATATGACGTGTCAAATTTTAATTGTTTAAATTCTAATTTTAATGTTGCAGTATCTATACCTACGTTTAATCTATGTTTTTTAACCATTTAACTTGTAAACGATTTGGTCATTAAATTACAATTATCGGTGCCGGTGCAATTAAGGTAGCGCATTTCTGTATTTATGTACCTGCACGCTCACTTACTGACTTACCTTGTATGCTTTGGTAGTGACTGCCCTCTTCCTTCTTGGCTCATCCTCCTCCACTTCCTCAGCCATATCGACCTCCTCAACCGAAGATCCCTCCGACTCATCCGGCTCCTCTTCCTCCTCCTCCGAACTGCGGTACTCTCCGTCCCCGTCATCCTCCAGGAACCCCCCGTAGGTACTCCGGTAGAACTCGTCCTCCACGTGAGTCTGCCCCGAAGTCGCCTCGGCTAGAAGCTGACTCATCCGGTTCCCGGCCTTGGAGCGGCGCTCCCGACCGGATACCAGAGACGGGGGTAGGACCACCGGCTCGTCGTCAGTGGACGTTGACGAGTCTGACATCGTTAGGAATAATTATGGACAAGATTTTGTGACTTTCAAACGGCCGCGGCCGGTGCCTTGTTTATATATTATCACAGTCTGACAGTACGGTAGTTGTAATGGGTACCCTGATGACGCTGTACCTGTATGTAGGTAGGCCTATGCTGCTATGGTTAAAAAAAATACTGTAAGATCAGAAGATATTCAGTACCATTACCGGTACCGGTACAGCGGTAGTTATAGTGTTATATAATAATACTGTGATACACAGTAGAACATTACCTAAAAAGGCTGTAAGGTGGATGGGAATGCGGGAAGGTGGAATTGGAATGTGGGAAGGTGGAAGCGGAAGGGAATGTGAGAATCAATAAACGCTGTTGTTACCTTCCAATTGATGGAAAGGAGCAGGTTACAGCGGCGGCAATTTCTAACCAAAACAAACCAAAACAAAACGATGTTGCGCTGTTACCTACCTCATAACCAAAACAATAAACGTGTGTTGAGTAGGTTACATCTGTACATGGTTTCGCTTTTCTAACCAAAACAATAAGTTGTTGTTACTTATAAATGTAGGGAAAGGAGCATGTTACAGGGGCGGGCTGTTCTAACCAAAACAATAAACTACTTTGTTGATACCTACCAATTGAAGGAAAGGAGCAGGTTACAGAGGCAGGATTTTCTAACCAAACCAATAAACAACCATCCTGACACGTTCCCACATTCCCACCCACCTTATCATCTTCCCACATGCCCATCCAGCCACTTTCCCATTCCCACATTCCCATCCACCCACCTTCCCATAAGCCCATCCACCCACCTTCCCCAAGCCCATCCACCGACCTTCCCATCCAACCACCTTCCCGCGCACATTCCCACCCACCCACTCACCCGCACCCACCCACCCGCACCCACCCACCCGCACCCACCACCTTCTCACTGGACGTACGACTGAAAGTGACTGATCAACAGATCAGCCCCCTCAAAAAAAAAGGATTTCGCGCACCACGTGAATACAAAAATACCCCATGTAAACTTTTCCTGACTTTGTGAGGACATGTGAACTTTGAACTGTTTGGGAAGATGGTCGAAAATACGAAAGTTTCCTAATGATAGTGAATGGGCCATATTCATTTCTGATGTGTTTATTTTTTCACACACATCCCATCTATGCATCTCGGTGATGTTTTACGGTATCTCGTCTCAATGTAGCAGTGTTTCATTATCAATTAAGGGGGGGGGGGGGGGGGGGGGTAGGCCTAGCCACCCCCAGCCCCCCCCCCCCCCCCCCCTCGCTATAAATGTCAGAAATTTGTTTTTTATTGCATCTAGAACATAATTAAATGGGGATTTCAAATCTGAAAACGGCTTTGAGAGATCTCTTTTAGTTATCGAGTTATCATGGAATATCTGTGTGCCAATCTGTCTGCCAAAATGCAAGACAGACATACAGACAGACAGATGAGACAGACAGACAGACAGACAGACAGATGGCCAGACTACAATAAACCAAATATTAAAACTGGCATCGTTAATTAAATCAGCGACCTCGAAAAACCCCATAAATATAATTTTAGTCTTCATGTCAGACACTATTAACCAACCAGACCCCATACAGACAGGTAGTTTTGCGCGGGAAAGTTTGAACTTTAAAGGCTATTATCTCATAATGACATTTTTTCGCACGAAAAATACTACTCCTTCGCCATTTCTTAACAGTTTTTTTGCAATTCTTGCTTTAGGCCTATGAAAGGTAATTTCATAAGATTCAATAAATTTCACGCACTTTTCTTAATTTTATAACATTTCCCTATTTTTTAATGAAAAATTACAAAAATACATGGGTATTTTCAGTTTTTAAAAAATTTTGATTTTTTTTACGAAATTTCCAATTATCAGAAATTGAAAACGAAATTAGAATAAGTGCGTGAAAAATATGACAGCTGATATGGACAGCATTGCAATATTATTTTCACTTTCCTACAGTAACTTCTGCCATTTTCATGAAAATAGTCAGCTGTTTTCCTCTGTCCCATGTATTTTAATGAAAATATCCACACGCATTAAGGAAAACAAGTTGCCTTTGTTTGCTTCACTTCCATTTTCCAACCATCCAACACAAGTAAGGTTTCACCTACAGTATAACCTGCTACAGTACCGGTACCATATACACTGTATACTGTAGTTAGTAGGCTATGGTTTCGCCTCAGAACGGAAATCTTTAAACCTACACGGGAGCTCCAAACCAAATTTTTTTCGAAATCGAAATTATCCCGTGCGAAATGGCCAATGAAAACATTACTTTTTAATTATATATTAAGACGTACTACATCAAAACATCAATACATACTACATACAGTGCGTGAATGACGACAGGTCAGGTAGGCCTACACAGGTCGCTCGCTACTTACGGGATATTTGACAGCATCGATATATTGTCTGTGGAACTGGCTGTGCATTGCCGTGTCTTCAACACATCCGGCAGTGTATATCATGCCACATACGTTGCATTGTATGGTACCGAAGTCACGTTGACCAAAATCCTAAGAGCGATCCAATTACAATTAATTAACACTACGTATGTTAAAAATTATTAAAATGAATAAAACCGTAACAATTTGCTAAGGACAATTTTAATTAAAGGAAATTAAGTATAAATTATAATTAACATATGTCGTTTTTATATTTAGTTTAAAATATCGCTTAAATTTAAAGTAGTTTGTTTTGTTGTGCAATATGGCGTACATTTTGTAATTTTCTTCGCTAATTATAATAGGTTTGTCCTAAATTTTGCTGGTGTGATTAATAAAATAATAAAGTCACGAATAAAATTATAAATTTGAGACTATATCTGGGGGCAAATATAAAGAACGATCGATAAAATTGGGTCACAGGGTCAAACTATCCACAAAATAATTCAAAAGTTTAACGGTAACTATATGATTTAGTTTTCTCGCTGAGTTAAATTTGATGCATGGCATTAGAACAACATGAACATAAATTAAATGTAGGCCATATTGTAGTACTGTAGCTTTATTCTTGAATTTATACAAATTAGGCCTACTATAAGCTAAATAACTAGCTATGTTAAATATTTGCAATTCAATTTTCCTAGTATTTTGTTTTTGGTCCGAATTATGTTTCTATCAGGAACCGGACAATTCGGTCCCATTTATGTAGTGTATTGGGACTGATTTCTCCGGGACCTCAATAAAATGTATTTCTGCTATACCAATAAATATTTATGTGACAATTGAAATGTTATATTACTCGGCCGGTGATATACGCTATGTTAAAACGGGATGGGTTATGCATAGATTTGTGAGGCACATAGCCCACTCGCCCGCTTTGCAAAGCTGTGCCCAACAAAAGTTACAACTATATACAGTAGAACAGTACTGAATTGATTCTTGATCAAATAAAACGCGACTTTTGAGCGCAATTACTTTAACAATGATTGTATCAATCAATAGTATAATTTTTAATTAATTGCACTATATAATTAAATAATAATAATCTGCATAAATAATTTAATAATAATAATAATAATAGACATGAACTTATATAGCGCCTTACCTAAATGTCAGTTGAAAGGCGCTTTAAAACAAATCTTACTTAGGGTACTGTATGCACATGAAAATAAATGAGTTTTTAATCCGCGGCCGAAAACCTTGTAGTTGGTATAGCAGTTCTGAGTTCCAGGGATAGACTGTTGAATACTGTTGGGGCGGCGATCGAAAAACAGCGAGCGCCGTAATACTTAAGATATAACGGGGAACTTTAAGGGTCCAGAGGTAGTCAGTTCTTGTAGTACTGTAGAATAATTTGGTGTTAGTTGTTTCAAAACGTAGGCAGGTGCTTTATTATTGAGTGCTTTCCAGGTTAGAGTTGCAATTTTGTATTCAATTCTTGATGATATTGGCAGCCAACGTAAGGATTTTAGAATTGGTGTTATGTGGGATAAAGCGATTTATACTTAACTAAATGTGGACCTGAACAAATAATTAATTTTAATAATTCAATTCATTAATTTATATATTGTTACTTGTTAATAATTAATTAAGTAAATTGAATTACAGGTTTAAACAAGGACTCCAGTGTCTTAACGTTGATTGGTAAAATATGTAGAAACAGATCAATTGTGGAAAAGGTCAATTCCCATCATTTAACATTATAATCTTTTAAAAAACCCGCGAAAAACAACCCAGCAAACCAACACAACAGCCAATCAATGTTGTTCAAATAATTACCTCGGGATCCCGACTAAGTATCTCGGGATCCCGTGTTACTATCTCGGAATCCCGAGTTACTATCTCGGGATCCTGACTTATTATCTCGGGATCCCGAGTTACTATCTCGGGATCCCGTGTTACTATCTCGGGATCCCGTGTTACTATCTCGGGATCCCGACTTATTATCTCGGGATCCCGAGTTCCTATCTCGGGATCCCGAGTTCCTATCTCGGGATCCCGTGTTATTATCTCGGGATCCCGACTTATTATCTCGGGATCCCGAGTTACTATCTCGGGATCCCGTGTTACTATCTCGGGATCCCGTGTTACTATCTCGGGATCCCGACTTATTATCTCGGGATCCCGAGTTCCTATCTCGGGATCCCGAGTTCCTATCTCGGGATCCCGTGTTCCTCTTACTATCTCGGAATCCCGAGTTACTATCTCGGGATCCTGACTTATTATCTCGGGATCCCGAGTTACTATCTCGGGATCCCGTGTTACTATCTCGGGATCCCGTGTTACTATCTCGGGATCCCGACTTATTATCTCGGGATCCCGAGTTCCTATCTCGGGATCCCGAGTTCCTATCTCGGGATCCCGTGTTCCTCTTACTATCTCGGGATCCCGTGTTCCTCTTACTATCTCGGGATCCCGTGTTACTATCTCGGGATCCCGTGTTACTATCTCGGGATCCCGAGTTACTATCCCGGGATCCTGAGTTATTATCTCGGGATCCCGAGTTACTATCTCGGGATCCCGTGTTACTATCTCGGGATCCCGACTAATTATCTCGGGATCCCGAGTTCCTATCTCGGGATCCCGTGTTACTATCTCGGGATCCCCCGAGTTACTATCTCGGGATCCCGTGTTACTATCTCTGGATCCCGACTTATTATCTCGGGATCCCGAGTTACTATCTCGGGATCCCGTGTTACTATCTCGGGATCCCGTGTTACTATCTCGGGATCCCGTGTTACTATTTCGGGATCCCGTGTTACTATCTCGGGATCCCGAGTTACTATCTCGGGATCCCGTGTTCCTCTTACTATATCGGGATCCCGTGTTACTATCTCGGGATCCCGTGTTACTATCTCGGGATCCCGTGTTACTATCTCGGGATCCCGAGTTACTCTTACTATCTCGGGATCCCGACTTACTATCTCGGGATCCCGAGTTACTATCTCGAGGATCCCAAGTTACTATCTCGAGTTGCAATGCAATCTCGTTCAAAATTTATTTAAATTATTTTCCAAATGCAATCATTTTGAGTGATTGACAATTGACAATTGACGAATTGTATACGTGATATATGTAGATTAAAGGTATCGTATCACAATTATTTTTTGTATTAAGTGATGTGTGGTTACAAATAGTGACGATATAAATAGTGTAAAAATAGGTCTGTGGCAACGACAAAACTTACAGCCAGACAACCAATAGAATCAACCTTCATCATGTTTCTTTTGTTTGTGTCACTATTAATAATTCCTAATAATTAGGTAACCCTGACTGAAATAATTGTATTTATTACATAGAGATTTTAGTACATATTTTAGTACAATAAATTATTGAGAGCAAACAGATTGCCGTCGGAGAAACGACTGTGGAACGACTGAAAGTGAACGACATAGGAAATTAGTCAAGGACAAGCTGACAATCATACACAGTCTGCCAATCTTGTAGATAGGGAACTGTGAACAGTGCAAGAATAATAGCAGAATAGTGCAGTAGTGCGTATGCAGTATGCGTAGACCATAGGAATAGGCCTAGTACGTAGACGACTGCATTCTGGCATTAAATACTGCTGTACTGTGGGGTGGGTAGTGGAATGCATATGGCATATGCAATATGGCTTATTGAAGGATACTGTAGATAGGTGATACAGTGATCTGTTGATAGGTGCTCTACTGTAACTGCTGAACTCTGGAACTGTGAAATGTATCCCCAAGTTGCGTGCTACAACTCCCCAGCAAAAAAGAATGCCTCCGATATAATCGAATTGAACGTTGGCGGGACGCGATTCACGACGTCCAAAGCGACTCTCACCTGGGTGGCCGAGTCCTTCTTCACGGCGTTGCTTAGCGGCCGGGTCCCTGCGACGCGCGACGCTAACGGAGCGATCTTCGTGGACCGCGACCCCGACGCTTTCCGGGTCATCCTCCAGTTCCTCCGAACGAAACAACTCAACCCGCGCGGCGTCGACATCGACACGCTTCTACACGAGGCCGAGTTCTACGGGTTGTCCCCGTTGGCGCGCCGGTTGCGTCTATGCGCGGACGTGACGCGGCCTTCCTGCGGTGGGCTTCTATTCTACGGACTCCAACCCGCCCCGGACGTTCTACAAATCGCGGAAACTCAAACCGACACGAAAACCCGTCGCGTTCTCCTCCTACAAGGCCACTACAACTACATGGCTGTGGCTTACCCCGGATATCTCTGCGTCTACAGAATAATGGAGTCTACCGGATGGCAACTCGTATTCGCCTCGCCCCCTCAGGAGGGCCGTATTGAGCGGATGGCTCTGAACACAAAAGTAACGCCCGGGAGTGCACAGAAGATGGCCGCTGTCTCTACAGGAACCTGCGTTACTTTATGGACATTCGGGGAAACAGAAGGGGAATCCTCTAAAGTGGGAAGATTCGAACTCTCTGGACGAGTCGACTCGCTCTTCTTCGTCGGCAGTCAGCTAGTAGCGCTCAACCGAACCGGTCGTATCGGGGTCTGGAACTCTACAAGCTACCGCTGGCAACTTCAGGATCTCGGTGCGACCGGTGTCTGTTCCTACGACGGTGCGGGGGCCATCCTACTCCTCGGCTGCACCAACGGCGCGATCAACTACATCGACATGCAGAAGTTCCCGCTCCGCATGAAGGATAACGACCTCCTCGTTAGCGAGTTGTACCGCGACCCTTCGGGCCAGCCGGTGACCGCCCTGTCCGTCTATCTGACCCCGAAGACCACTGTAACGGGTAACTGGATCGAGGTGGCTTACGGTACCAGCGCCGGCACAGTATCCATCATCGTACAGCATCCCGAGACGCTGGGTCAGACGCCGCAACTTTTCCAAACATTCAACGCGCACACCAACCCAGTGACTAAGGTAAGAACCCCGTGAGAAAGGTATGGGACCCAGTTTGCCAGCGAATAAGGTATGGGACCCAGTGACTTAGGTACCGGGATGGGACCCAGTGACTTAGGTACCGGGATGGGACCCAGTGACTAACGTATGGGACCCAGTGACTAAGGTATGGGACCCAGTGACTAAGGTATGGGACCCAGTGACTAAGGTATGGGACGCAGTGACTAAAGGTATGGAACCCAGAACCCAGTGACTAAGGTATGAGACCCAGTGACTAAGGTATGGGATGGGACCCAATGACTAAGGTATGGGACCCAGTGACTAAGGTATGAGGTATGGGACCCAGTGACTAAGGAGGTATGGGAGGGACCCAGTGACTAAAGGTATGGAACCCAGTGACTTAAGGTATGAGACCCAGTGACTAAGGTATGGGACCCAGTGACTACGGTATGGGACCCAGAGACTAAGGAATGGCTGAATGGGACACAGTGACTAAGGTATGGGACCCAGTGACTAAAGGTATGGAGCCCAGTGACTAAGGTATGAGACCCAGTGACTAAGGTATGGGACCCATTGACTACGGTATGGGACCCATAGACTAAGGAATGGGACACAGTGACTAAGGTATGGGACCCAGTGACTAAAGGTATGGAACCCAGTGACTACGGTATATGGGACACAGTGACTAAGGTATGGGACCCAGTGACTAAAGGCATGGGACCCAGTGACTAAGGTAAGAACCCAGTAACTAAGGTATGGGATCCAGTAACTAAGGTAGGAACCCAGTAAATGTTAGTTAAAATTGATTAGTTAAAAATGTAAGTTAAAATTAGTTAAAATTCGCTGGTTAGTGGCCCTGTTTTTCAATCATCAATCTAGAAGCTGTCCTATCAAATCGTTCGTTATCGTTAATTGAATCCAATTAACACATTTCAAAGGAAACAGTCAGCCGCTACCGGTGGCGACCTGAAGGTAGAAGCTACTCCTATCCAAAGTGTTGTTCCCAGTATTTAAACTGCTCCTCATTTTATCGAACACATGGGATGACAGACTGATTAGACCTTGCTGGGGCTCGAACCTACAACCAATATATTGCTGGCCCGGCTCTCAACCAACAGAACAGAGCTACACCACCTCTACTATTCATCACTTAGTCATTAAAATTATGTTCTGGACACAGTTATGGACTGGCAGTTATACATTGAATTATTGACGAATCCTTGAATGTTTTATAGTAAAACAAGGTCTAACGCAAGTTGTAAACATCCTCTATAAAGTTTGCGTTCTAACTGTTTAAGAGGATGGGTTTTAGTGTCCGACACAGCAGAAGTTACAATCTGTTTATAATATTCATAGTAGAGTAGAGATGACTTATTAGTTACAGATAGAGACAGAGTGTCGTCCCGAAAGAACGTCTGAGAAAATCCTGGATTTTTCGGAGCCCCCTGTCCATGTCCACGCTTGTCCGGATTTTTCCAAACCCCCTTACTTCGGACATCCGAATTTTCGAACGAAAAAAGGTAACTGACTGAAAATTATCATAAATTAATTGCATTCATATAAATTCTAATAATATTTTATTTAATTAACTCTCCTCCAAAATTGCGGGGGGGGGGGGGGGGGGGTAATTTATTCCCGAATATGGTCATCACTTCATCTTCACCTACATCTGCCTACTGGCCAGGCCACACCACACGTGCTGTATTAAAATAATAAACTCAAAAAAATAAAAATAGACTTTTATAGAATTGAATATTTGAATTTTACTCACTGATGTAGCAGCAGTCTGTTTAATGTTTTGGAGATTATACCCGCTCAGTAGTGTAGTGTACACACGATTGTGAAATAATGAAGAGGCCTCCACCACCTGTCCGATATCGAAGACCCAACCCCATCTCTGGCCTCTGATATCCTTTATAGATGACCCCCAGTTTGTATGTTCGCAATTTAAGTACTCATGGAATCAGTAAGTACCCACTACCCCACTACGCTATGCCCAAAGCTCAACCATTCTGTACTTGGCCGTCTTGACATCCCGGCATATGGATTATGTAATCCGATTCAAGTGAAACTGTAAGATGACTATTAACTGATTGTCTGCACGGTAACAGCAACAGCATTATAATTACCTGAGAGTCAGCGCTATCTCAGTATAGACAATGGTACCATGGACACTAAATGTTTAACATCTTCGGTTACATTTATCTTTTAACTTTATATTTTTTACAAATTTATTATACTTTAAATTATGGTGTTGAGTTTGAGAGCAGACATAGCTTCCTTGTGTAGATAGAAGCTTTAAGATAGATAGAAGAATATAGATAGTAGCTTTATAAATAAAAAAATCGATTTGTGGTTGTGGTCCCCGTAATACGGAATATTAATCATTGGGGATTTACTTTTCGCTTGTTTCATTTACATTTACTTAACAAGATACGGAATCTGAAACTTTACGTTTACACACATGTAAATAGTTATATAAATCCGTCTACACAAACTACCTCCTTATAGTTTTAAATTAAGACGATATTTTCTTTATCTTTCAAGGTCATGTTGAGCGAGAAGTACCTAATATCAGTGTGTCGGGAATACAACCACGTCCGAACGTGGCAACTAACCCGATTCCGGGGCATGATATCCACGCAACCCGGGTCCACTCCGCTCGCCTCCTTCAAGGTTGCCGCGCTCACCGAACCCGATCTGCCGGCCAGCTACTCGTTGGGCAACCAGATCGGACCGGCGGGGGACCAACACGACCAACAGGTCTTCATACAGAAGATCTACCCGGATACGACCACGATCTACGCGCGGAGGGCCTCGGACGGGGCTCGAATCGCGAGGATTAACTCCGTGGACGGGTCTTCGATAACCTCCTTCGTGGTACACGAGTGCGAGGGCTCCTCCAGGATGGGCTCCCGCCCCTCCCGCAAGTACATATTCACGGGGCACGCGAACGGGGCCATCCAGGTCTGGGACCTCAGCACCGCGCTGGAGGGAGGGACCCTCGTCGCAGAGGGTTGCGATGGGAACCCCAGCGCCTCCGAGCTGATTGGCCTGCTGGAGTATAGCGACCTCGGGGCGAGTCGGTGTAGCACGCCGTGCATCAGCCCCGCCCCGTCGCTCATAGCGACAGGGGCTGCGGGCTGGGATACCCCGCAATCATGCAATGACTTTAATGATAACTAATTATATTTGGTGACATCATCATAATAACCAGATTGAACCGGTGCTATTAACGATGTAATTAAAGAAGGTGACGCCGTGAAGGAAGAAGAAGGTGGTGAAGGGGGGGGGGGGGGGGGGTGGGTACCCCCACCTTCAAGGGTAAAATTGTCACATTTTTGGTATTTTATTTCGTCTGATGCAGAATTGAATGGGAAGTTCAAATCTTAAAACGGTTTGGCGAGATCGTCTTTCCGTCTATCAATTTGTCCGTCAAAATTTAGAAGACAGACAGACAGGCTGTTAGACAGACAAATTAGATGCCACCAAACATTAAAACTGACATCAGAAATAAAATCACAGACCCTGAAAACCCCCATATTGATAATTTTAGTGAGTTGGTATGAAGCCATAGTGTCAAACATTACCGACCGATTAACAGACTACAGACAGACCGGTTTGAGCGGGAAGGTTCAACCTTTAATGCAAATTATTATCGCGGAATTACAGAATTACATTATCAAGATATTTCAATTTTTTGTAGAAACGGGGCTGAGTCCAAAAAAAGTTGGTTTCAAACAATTTGGATAAATATTACGGGACTAGTAGTGTTTTTAGTGAAATATTTAATTCCGCCACTAGAGGGACACAAAAAATTTTGAAATTTCCATTTTGCTGCTCTTTGGCCTCCGCCACGGTGGCTGAACACAACATAACAGTGATATTGACCTACAACACGAAGTTAGAGCTGTTTTAAAAACTCTCCTGAACGGGTAACCCCCCCCCCCCCCCCCCCTAATGTGGAATTTCTTCCATTTCATTAAAATCAATTGATTCTTATATTTTAACTTAATTAAAGTTAATATATTAACTTATAAGTTAGTATTTAGCAGATAGTTGTTTAACTATGGATTACATTTGGTATTCTTTATCGATGTTATTATATTCTCGCCTTTGTGCCGGTATTATAAATAAATTATACTAAGATGCGGATTTTATTGACTCACAGAATTTATTTTTTTATTGACGCCTTTGAACTAATTATTAGTTAATTAACTTTATAATGGTTGAATAAATTTCTGATACATAAAAGATTTAATTTCTGATACAACATAAACATAACTGTCAGAAATTAATGAGACATTTTGAATTAAATTATTTTATGTATTAGCAATTTATTCAGGGTTCTATCGGAATGTAATTCATCATAATGCGCATGCGCGAGTATCATCCTTATGTATGATGCGAAATAAAGTTATGAGAAATAATAATAATTATAAACACAAATTTATACGGCGCCTTGGAATTTAATAATTAGTTCAAAGGCGCCAATTAAAAAAATTAATTTTGTGACTCTAATTCCTATGAGAATTTAATTACATCGAAATTAAATGTCAAAAATGCCATATATAACTCAAGAGGAACTCAAGAGGTACAGCTGTGCACATTTAATAGATAAATAAAGTAGACTTTATAGCTCGAGTTACTTTACTAGTTGATTGTGAGTAACGAAGCCCTTGTGATTGATATTGCCTGTTGTAGCTTGCACAAAGTAATTTACACATTACTAACACGTTAGCTGCGGATTGAGCACCGGTGAACATGACCTGTGCAACCCTGTAGTGCGGAGCTGCGGAGGCTATAAGTTGAGCACCGCGGGGCTCAAATACATCAGCTGTTGTTATATTCGGTATCTGTGACCTTTGTATGACTCATATATATTTTTTGGGTTTGTGCACCGGTTCACAATCCGCACTACACAAGCGCCAGTGCGGAATGAGCGCCGGTGCTCAATAGTTCTACTTATATAAATATGGTGGGATTTTTAAAATGCTCTACTGTAGCGTAGCTATTAGGCCTATTTGATTTAGTTCATTGTTAGTTAAGCAATAACTGTTGACTGTTTACTTTTCATGTATTAATTTATATTGCATGAGCAAATGTGCTGTAACAATAACAATGTTATTTTATATTGTTTTACTTTATAAATGTTTTTAAACCCAAAATAATTTATGGTGGGGGGGGGGGGGGGGGGGGTCGTTAAACTGCTGACATTATCTACTATGGGGTTACCCCCTGAAATTACGAAAGTGGCCAAAGGTAATAAGTTATGTTTAACCTTCCTATTCTGCTCGGGTCATATTGACCCATTTGCAATTTCAATCATAAAATTTTTATCGAAAACTTTAGTACCTGACACTCTAGGTCAGTGACTTTTATTAATTTTTTGCACTGAATCCGAATCTGCTGTCAAAATTGTGGTGCCACCAAGATTTAATCAAGGAATTTTAATTTTACCATCAACTATCTTCGGGTCATAATGACCCAGCGCTATATTTTCAATATAATTTAATATAACTAACTGTTTGTTGTATTTAGTTTATAAAGCGTGGATCAGGATTTCACTTCTCAACCAACTCACAGTACTTCGGTAGGCCTTGTTTCTAACCAAACAGTTAACATACTGCATGATTGTATGCCTGTATGCACGTTACAAGTCTGGTGAAATTTCTAGTTCTAAACTGATGTGGGAGTACTGGGTACCGCACCGGTACCGGGATAAAAGTAGGCCATATGGCAGTTTCAATAATAGTAAACATTGGGTAGGCCGGCCTGGCCTTGTAGAATAATAATTACCGACACAAAGTTTGTAGCCTAATACCATAGGTCCCACAGTGAATAAATGGACAACTATGTTTCGGAAGAGTCGGTAGATTTAGCGGAATCTTCAGGGTCTGATGGTTCTGAAAGTGAGATTTTTCTTGGGTTTGAAGAGGAGTTTATTTCAGATTTATCTGAAGAAGAGGTCAGCGAAGATGAAACTGCAGATACCGGTACGGGCAATGGTGGGGCCAATAAATCTATTGATTTTTTCCTGTCTAAAAATCATTCAATCCAATGGAAGAAAGCCCCTATTACAATTGCAGGACGGACTCCCAATCGAAATATTATCAGGGAGAGGCCTGGCCCAACAAGATATGCAATCGCGAGATGTAATGACCTTACGTCCACATTTCAAATGTTCTTCCACCCATCCATGGAAAAATTGATACTGGAGATGTCAAACAAGAACGGAAACCGAATTTTTCCCGGCAAATGGAAGCCGTTGGACATTGTAGAAATGAATGCTTATCTTGGCCTTCTATTACTCGCTGGTGTCTATCGGTCAAACGGTGAGGCCCTGTCATCCCTGTGGGCTCAATCAACTGGCCGTCCTATTTTTCGAGCTACTATGTCACTCCAGAGATTCTACGAACTAAATCGCGTCGTTCGATACGATGACAAGGAGACTAGACTAGCGAGAAAATCTCCTGATAAATTCGAACCTATTCGAGAGCTGTGGGAGAAATTTATTGATGTTCTGCCCCTGGTATACACACCAGCAGGGGATGTTTGTATTGATGAACAACTTGTTGGGTTCCGGGGACGATGTGGATTTCGGCAATACATACCAAGTAAACCGGAAAAGTATGGGATCAAATTTTGGATGCTAACAGCAGGGGACTATATTTACGCTATTCAGCCTTACCTTGGGAAGCCCGTTGATGGACCGCGGGAAATAAATCAAGGGATGCGAGTTGTACTTGAACTATCTAAAGGTCTTACAGGCCGTAATATCACTTGCGATAATTTCTTTACATCATTTAGGCTTGGGCAGGAACTCAAAAAACGTCACCAAACTGTTGTTGGAACTATCCGGAAGAACAAAGCGGAACTTCCCCTAGATTTCGTCAACCATCGCGGTAGGATTCCACTAAGTAGCCTGTTTGGGCACACTGACGATACTACAATAGTATCCTACTGTCCCAAGAAAGGAAAAGTGGTTACACTGATGAGCACAATGCACATGGATGCAGAAGTTTCTCAAACCCGATCGGATAAAAAACCAGAGATAATTCTCAAATATAATCGTGAGAAGGGAGGGGTAGATAGCGCCGACAAGTGTTTAGTCACCTACTCAACTAAACGAATGACAAAGCGGTGGCCGGTTGTTGTATTCTCCAATATGCTAGATATAGCTGCTTACAATGCATTTGTTATATGGCGTGAGATAAACCCAAACTGGAATCAAGGCAAACTCTTTCGACGGCGAATTTTTTTGGAACAGCTTGGGCAGGAATTAATCCGCGGACACATAATCCGGCGAGATGTAATGCCACGGGATGAGCACTCCAAAGCAATTGTAAGAGACGTCCAACAAGGCGGTACACCTTCTGATCCAAGTTCGAGGTACGAGGCACAAGTGGGAACTATATCAGAGATCAAGAAGAGGGCTCGCTGCCACATCTGCAGCGGTAATGATAACAAATATAACTTGCAGTGTTGTATCTGCGGTAAATTTGTGTGTAAATTACATGGTTATATTTTATGTGGTGGTTGCAAATAAATAATAAATATATAATTATCATATTATTATATATAAATACACAGTAATATGTTTTTATGAAAATCTAAATAGGCTATAAAAGTTTAAGCCATATATAAGTTTAGTAGATTAGTATAAATTAGCAAAAAATTAATTTTTGGAATTTTTTTATAAATTCTGAAAAAAAAATTTTTTTTAATTTCCGGAAAATTTTCCGAGATTTCCGAGAAATTTTTCGGAAAATTACTAAAAACACGGAAATTTCCCAGAGCACCTAGAACAAGTATCAAACTAACACCATATATCAGTTTATTAATGTAAATATACCATAATGTTACCTCTGGGTCATATTGACCCAGAGGATAGCCGATGTATATTTTTTTGAGCGTAATAGGAAGGTTAATAAGTTTACTAATGTGATGGGATAATTAATTATCGCAATAATTTTTATTGTCCGTTTAAATCCTTTTTTTGTCCTTTTTTTTTATTTTTATGTCCTCCAAAAGTCTAATGTTAGGTTCCATGCTACCGGTTTCTCTACTGCTGTTCTCTCAGGCTATCAGTACCGGTATTAGTATATATAGCACTATTTTGCTGTATTGTATGTACAGATGTAGGTATAAAGCAGGTATTTCTGTATTTTAGTGCCGGCACCGGTACTGCTATAGGCCTACTGTGTAGCCTACCATTTAAATACGGTAATGGTAGGCCTACCGGTTGTGCTAATAAATTTTAAATAATTGATAGGCCAAACTGGATTGCACGATTGTGGAAAATGTGGATATACCTTTCACATAATTTAGGCCTATTACTGTATTAGTTTTATCGTCTCTGTAACCTGCCTGCTCCTTTCCCTCAATTAGTTAAATGATCGTTTATTGTTTTGGTTAGAAAATCCCGCCTCTGTAACCTGCCCCTTTCCCTCAATTAGTTAAATGATCGGTTATTGTTTTGGTTAGAAAATCCCGCCTCTGTAAACTGCTCCTTTCCCTGAATTGGTAAAGTGACCGTTTATTGTTTTGGTTAGAAAGGCCCGCCTCTGTAACCTGCCCCTTTCCCTCAATTAGTTAAATGATCGTTTATTGTTTTGGTTAGAAAATCCCGCCTCTGTAACCTGCTCCTTTCCCTCAATTAGTTAAGTGATCGTTTATTGTTTTGGTTAGAAAATTCCGCCTCTGTAACCTGTCCCTTTCCCTCAATTAGTTAAATGATCGTTTATTGTTTTGGTTAGAAAATCCCGCCTCTGTAACCTGCTCCTTTCCCTCAATAAGTTAAGTGATCGTTTATTGTCTTGGTTAGAAAATCCCGCCTCTGTAACCTGCTCCTTTCCCTCGATTAGTTAAGTGATCGTTTATTGTTTTGGTTAGAAAATCCCGTCTCTGTAACCTGCTCCTTTCCCTGATTTGGTAAAGTGACTGTTTATTGTTTTGGTTAGAAAACTCGGCCTTAACCTGCCCCTTTACATCAATTGGAAATTGTTTTTGGCTATAAAATGAGTGTTTTGCAACGTCATGTGGTAATCGATTATCGACAACAACCACAAACTATTAAATATAGAGTCTTTTTACCACAGGCGCATATGGAAATCTATCTCATAGTCTATAAATCATGGAATCATGGAATGTTTTGGCACAGGCATAGTGAAATCAACTGTCTGACAGTCCAGAAATCAGCAGTCTGACAGTTTGAAGAAATACATACATAAAAAGTCATTAAAAGGACAATAAAAGTCATTAAAAGGACAACAAAAGTCATTATGCATAATTCGTCAAAAAAAAAATGACAAAAAAAGTCAAATAAAAGGACATAAAAAATCACTGCCATTAATTATTGGTACAATTTTGAAAATTGTTAACCCCGTAAGAGTAAAATCATAAAAAATATATAAAATTTTCATGAAATTCAAACCACTATCTCTGGCCTGGAAGGTGGTGTTGAGATGCGGTTTCTTCCATGGTGGTTCTCCATTGTTTTATAAATGCAATGATTGTGAATTTGAGCACCAGTGCCCAAAGGCATTCCCGCAAAATGTAATTAACAAAAAGTAATTTGTTGAGCACCGGCGCACAATCCGCAGTTGAGGAACTGCTCAGGAATGTTCACCGGTGCACAATCCGCAGTAACTAAGAACCAGTGGTTTCGGAGCCGCAGCTAACGTGTTAAAGTGATCCGGGAGTTATTTATGTTTAAATGTTAAACTAATCTAGCCGCGCTCCTAACTTACCAATTTCAACTGGTGTCGGTCGTTGTCAATGACTTTCTGGGTTAGTTTCGGTTGTCCGATGCCGCAGTTAGTAGATGTATTAACTGGGAGGACAGGCGTTAGGGATTGGACGGGATTAACTGTGAGGACAGTCGTTAGGATTTGGACAGGAGTGGAAGTCATCTAAAATAGGAAATAAAAACACAAACTCCAACTAATTATATTTTTTATTCACTGATATTGTGTTGTGTGGAACTAACTAACTATAATTTTTAGACTGTTAGATGCTGATAAAAAATAATGTAAGTATAAATAGTAAATACGTACATTAGTGGTCGTCGGATGAATTGGTGTCCGAGGTTTACGGTCGACATTGTCGAACTTCCGTGTGACTACCGATAAACCCCCGTCGACCTCGAACCCGAAACAGTTAGTGTCGGACCCCGTCGGATCAGCTCCGTTTACCAACACACCTACGCCGGTGTCGCCGTCCGACGGTTTACGTCGTTTCTTCGGACTCGTTTCCCGCTTCCTGTCCGCGGTGCGACGTCGTTTTCTCTGAGAGTCTATCGGAGAGGTACTGCCGTCGGGGTCGCAGGATTCTTCGAATCTGTACGGGTCGTCGCGAGATGTTACGTCAGTACCAGAAGTTAGGTTGGTACCGGAAGTTACTTTGTTACTGGAAGTTACTTTGCTACCGGAAGTTACTTTGCAACCGGAAGTTTGGTTGGTACCGGAAGTTAAGCCGGCACCGGAAACTAGTTTATAAGAAATTTTCAGTAACGACGAATTACTTTTATTGCCATGCGAAGGTTTAATTTTTGGATTGTCTTTATTTAAATTTCTACTTCTAACAGATTTTGTTGTTTTCCATGAGTTTTTGACCGCCGCGTTTTCAATTTTTACCTCTGACTTATTTGAATCATTTCTTCTTTGTTGTCGTTTCGCATTGAGATATAATTTCTTGGATTCTTCGGGGTTATCTGACTGAAAATTATATCCGAAATACTTTGGAGGAGAAATTATTCTACTTGTCGATCTGGTTAGCGAAGGGGTGGGTCTTACAGGGTTGGCGAGCGGGTTATATGTTGGGTTGGTGGGTCTTACAGAGCTGGAAGGCGGGTTACATGTTGGGTTGGTGGGTTTCACACTACTACTCGCTGGCGGGTTATATCTATGCGTCAACTCGTTATTATTAAACCCATAGAAACTGGTGCAGACACGGGATCTAACGGGGTACAGATCATCTTTGTTAGTCATAATTAAGAATTTCTGTTTGTTAAATCATAACTGCAGTACTGTCAAACTGTCACCACTCACCAAACGTCGCCTTTCATCTGTTCATAGGGTAATTTAGACCTATATATCAAACAGTCAAATGCAAATGGTAGGGTAGAATTATCACATTGAAATGCAGAGTAGCGCCGAATACAATGTCTGTACGTAAGGAGCACATATAAAACTTCTCAAAAGGATAAACCCTACGGCTGTACGGCAGTACGGCTACTGTCTACCTGCTACCAATCTACTGCTGTACCGGACCGGTACTGTACAGCTGTACAGTAGTTATAGTATAAGTATGACAGACTGCCAGATAGGCCTAGTATTGCCTACAGTATTGCCGTACATATCAGACATATAGCCTACTGCACTGCCTTTAAGCTTCCATCTTCTGCTAAGCCTATGTCAGCCTGTCAGCCCATACTCCCCTAAATATTAGACCTTTAGGCCTTTAGTTCAAACCGCGATACCGTCGATAATACCGGTACCGCGAATAACTGACTGGGTTCGCAATCAGGTATATACTGCTGTACTGACAACGCAGGAACACAGCATGTCGAGGACGACGGGCGAAGAAGATCTTGATGCAACTGTCATCAATAGTGATACCCTGGGATTGCCAACCAATCCCAGTGGACATGGATTATCTGATTCAGGTGGGATCCAAACCAATCAGGAACAGGTTGTTGGTAACAAAGGTAGGAATGATGGCCCTGTATGTAGGCCTAGATCCAGACCCCCGACATCGGAAGTCGATGTCATAAATTCTGTAAAGCGGTCAGTATCGGGTTACAAATCTCATTTTTCGAAATGTTATAATTCCTTCAATAAAGAATCAAGTTTAGAAATGTCAAACTTAAATTCTTTAGAAATTAATTTAAATAAATGTAAATCTATGATCCATTCAATTTCGGAAGAATATAATACAGCAATACTCAAACTTTATGATTTAGGTTATTCTGAAGTAGCAGAAAATTTACAAAGTAAATACAATGGGGAAGTTACGATTTTATCTGAAAAACTGAAACGCATGAATAATATATACCATTACAAATGTGACCAATCTGAACCACTATCTGTATTGGCACCAAAATGTTCAGATGAAGTTGGTTCTGGTACGGGTAGTGTAATGAGTCTTAAGGGACCTCAAAGTTCATCTACTTTTTTAGACCCTGATATGACAAAGGGTTTTTTATCATCTGAGTTGCCTTTCTTTAAAGAGTCCTTATGTCAGTCTTCTGTATTGCATAGATCAAAAAAGTCGAATTCTATTATCAGCAAGAATTCTAGTAAATCTAGCCACAAATCCTCAGCAAGCCACTCAGCCAGCTCAGTTTCAGCAAATGCTACTCTAAAGTTTCTTAAGGCTAGTAGTGAACGCAAACTAACAAAATTACGGTGCGATTTGGATGCTGAACAATCTAAATTAACCAAACAACTACAGGATAAACAACGTAGTGGCCTAATACAAATTGCTGAGTTGAATGAAAGTCTTGCTGCTCAGGAATTAAAACTTTTGAATCCTGAGATGGCAACTCAGATCGATAATATTCTTCCTGAACATTCCAGTTCAAAAATAACTTCAAATATCCTTCAAGAGTCACCTCAGAATTCACCTGGTACTGATTTCAGTGAAACTTTGGTCATCAAACCAGCAGGCCCAGTAAAGTCTGTAACTCTGAACCCTGCTGTCCAAAGCTTTATTCCTTCCCCATCCCCAATCTTGCCAGGACAACAATCAACCAGTTCAATACCCCAAACTCATATGACCATCGGAGGTACCGATGCAGCTCCATCAAACCAAGTACCTACAACAACAACTTCCTCAATCATGTCCCGCGGTGTAGAAGTACCTCCCAACCCTTTTATGGGGGGACATACACTTACCTCTGCGCAACAAAATGTTATCCCAAATCTTTCGCCAATCATGTCAACTCAGTACTTCAATTCTTATCCTGTTGCTAATAACGTTTCTCAGTCAATTCCTTACACGTTCACAAATAACCAGTCACAAATCAATATTAACCAATCTGTGATACCTCAGCCTGGTTTATCCTATACTGGTAATACAAACAATAATTCAACTAGGAACCCATATAATTCAATCGCATCAAACAATTTTACTGGTGCTCCAAATTTACATAGCAACAACACCGCTAGTAATATGGATGCCACTCTCTCCGCCTTTGAAAGTCTCAATGCAAGGATATCATTACCACTTCCTAAACCAACGATTTTCGATGGTCAAGTATCCAAATACATTTCTTTTGTATCAGCTTTCAGAAACCAGATTGATGTCCGACCCCTTTCTGACACAGAGAAATTATCTTATCTCTTACAGTTTACCCAAGGAAAACCCCATGACTTAGTAGCCCGTTATGAAGGATCAGCTAATGGTTACAGTAAAGCTTGGGAATGCCTACATGAGAGGTACGGTCACCCAAGCACTATTATTGAATCAATAGGCTAATTGCCGAACTTACAAGTCCTGTTGATCTTTCAGGTTCACGGCAAAAACAAAGCACTTCTCTTAGGGATTATGCTGATAAGATCTTGGATAAGCTAGCTATCTTGGAACAATTAGAAAACAACTGTCTTATGAATTCACCAGACAACCTCCGTAAAATTGTCAATAATCTTCCAGATCATCTATATAACAGGTGGCTTAGGGAGGCCATGCGCTTTCGTGAGATGCATAACTCTGAGCCAGGTCTTATTAATGTGGCTCACTTCGTTAAGCGAATCGCTGATGAAGTTAATGATCCCATCTTTTATCGACAACCCTCAGCGTATTCTCAATTCAGCAGTACATTCAAGTCTTCCAATCAACGGTATAGCCCATCAGCGAATTCCAATGCTGTAGATAGCCAAAGGTTACCACATTATCTACAACTCTTGATAATTCCATAAATGTTGTTTCCAATCTTAATGATAAGTTTCAACTACCCACATGTCGTATCTGTAAAGAGAAACACTTTCTAAGTGAGTGTCCTGAGCTCCTGCGCAAAACACCCAAGGACAGGTGGCATTTCATTGCCAGAGAGAAGGGATGTCACAGATGTTTATCATTTAAACATGTGCTTTCAAGTTGTAATTCAAAATTACTTTGTAAGGTATGCAATGGTAGCAAACACCACACAATCTTACACGATCCTCAAGTTACAAAACCTACAACCCCTTCATCAATGGCAGGAACAACTTCCAGTATCGTATCATTGTCTAATCCTGTCGCTGTCGCATCAATAAACAAATCTTCAGCACCTAGTAAGAGCATTTCATCACCCTTGAATCACATCAATGATAATATTATAATCACTCGTCCTAACCTTCAAGCTATTTTCAGTACCTCACATTCCAATAAAAGGACATGGCTCTCTATTGTCCCAATCAAATTAATCTCAGGTGATAGGCATATTACAACCTATGCTCTATTAGATGAAGGTTCTACTTGTGCCTTTATTGACCAGTCAATTTCTGATAAGTTAAATCTTGTTAAGAAAAACTGTAATCGTTCATTCAAAACAGCATTTGACTCTACTGCTAGAAGTGTTGATGTCGTGTCAGTTTCAGTTGCACCAGTCGAAGGTATGCCTGCTTCAGACCCTCATTTTCAGGTTTTTCTACCTATTGTATACTCAGTAAATAATTTCCAACAGGCTCATACCCAAGACATCTCACAGGTCACAATTTGTGACTATTCTCACCTCAACGAAATTGCTGATGATCTTTATTCAATTCCAGACATTGATGTCAACATGATTTCAGTCCTACTTGGTATGAATCATCCTCAAGCCCTGAAACGTAATGAGTACATTATGGCCCCAGACCCGAGTAATCAGCCTTCTGCCGTCAGAACACCATTTGGATGGTCTTTAATGGGTCCTATTGATATATGCGATAATTTAGTCGAACATTCTTCTTATGTGGAGTGTTTTGATGATCTTGACACTTCCTGTCACTCAGATATAGCTCAATGTATCAAACAAAACGTTGACATTGAACGTTCCCTCGGATTCTCTGATCTTAGCAATTGCTTGCATTCTCTTCCTGGTGATGATAAGCCATCCCCTTCCAGCGATTGCTTAGAAGCTCTCAACACATTAAACAAAACTACCAAGTTCATAAACGGTAGGTATGAAGTCGCTATGATGTGGAAAAGTCCACCCCCAAACTTACATAATAACAAACCTCTTGCTGTAAAACGCCTACAAGGTCTACTTCAGAGATTCAAGAAGCTTCCTGACATCTATGACAAATATCAACAGCAGATTGATTCGTACATAGAGAAAGGGTATGCTCGCCGCTTGTCTCCAGAAGAAGTTGACTCAGTCTCTAACCAAACTTACTATCTTCCTCATCATTTTGTTCTAAATGAGAATAAACCCAACAAAATCAGAATCGTTAATGATTGTGCGGCGACTTACAAGGGAACATGCTTAAATGATAACCTAACTGAAGGCCCAAATTTAATCAACTCTCTCATTGGTGTACTGCTACGTTTTCGTATCGGCTCAGTTGCCTTTAGCTGTGATATTGAAAGCATGTATCATAGAGTTCTTGTTCCTCAATCAGACAGTGATAGTCTCAGATTTCTCTGGAAAGCAAAGGGCTCAGATGTAACTGAAACATTTATAATGTTATGCCATATATTTGGTGCTAGAGGCTCCAGCACTGTTGCCACAAATACTCTTCGTAGGTGTGGGGAAGATCATTCACATCTCTTCGATCCAGCCATTCTCATTATTATTCTTTTAAGTTTTTACGTGGATGATTGCCTTCATTCAGTATTCAGCCATCAAGAAGCCATTTCTGTTGCTGAAAGTCTTATCCAGTGCTTATCCAAAGGTGGATTTCGTCTCACAAAGTTTATTTCCAATTCAGAAGAATTCATTAACCACTTCCCTGTAAGTGAGCATGCTCCATGTAAAGTTAATATAGATCTTGATCATCTTAATGTATCAAGAGCTCTTGGAATTCTCTGGGATACAGTATCAGACAGCTTCATATTCAATTTCCACCCCAAACAACGTGAATATTACACAAAACGAATTGCCCTTTCTGAAAATGCCACTATCTACGACCCACTCGGTTGGATTTCTCCAATCATTCTGAAGGGTCGCCTTATTATTCGTGAAATGTGGCTGATAAATCTCTCATGGGATGATCTCCTGCCAGCCAGACTCGCAAAGAAATGGCAGTCTTGGCTGAATCAATTATCTGACCTCTCAGCCCTAATTATTCCTAGGTGTTATACTGGACTTTGTGATAACAATTTATCTTTAAATGAACTACACATATTTTCTGATGCTTCGATTTCAGCTTATGGTGTAGTGGCTTATCTTCGCATCATTTCGGAAAACAGCTATGTCTCATTAGTTTATTCCAAATCACGTTTAGTACGTTCTGTGACTACATCTGCACCAACTGTCCCTAAGCTGGAACTTCAAGCAGCAGTGCTAGCTTCTGACATTGGCCAGATGCTTCTAGATAATCTTAAACCCCGCATTCAAATTGCTTCCACCTATTTCTGGTCTGATTCCACAGTAACTCTTGGGTACATCCACAACTCTTCTAAATCATTCCCAATGTATGTCATGCGGCGCGTTTCCCATATCCTTCTATATTCAGACCGCAATCAGTGGTATCATGTTTCAGGAAATGAGAATCCTGCTGACTTAGCCAGTAGAGGTTCCACAACTCTACAACTTCTTAATTCGGACAGTTGGTGGCATGGACCCAAATTCCTCTCTTCCCTTAATACTACATTTTCCAATGACCATGTTGACTTGGAAGAATGTTCAATGGAAGCAAATTCAAACATCAATTCCCATGTTACAACTGATGACTTTGAGTCCATTCCAGAATACATAAACTACATTCTTGATAATTGTGATGAAGACATTGTACATTCCATTCAATCAGAGGATTCAGAGTACTTTGTTTCAGCCATTGATCGATTGTTGAAACTTCACTTCAGTTGGAATAAATTACGAATTATCTTTGCCTGGTTATTGCGCCTCATCCACTTCTCTATATCCTCCAAATTCGTAGTTCCTCTCAGAGGCACCCCAATAACTCACCCAGAGATGAAACACTCTGGATACCGAATTATCTATTTTGTGCAAAGACAAATGTTCCCCAAAGAAATCAGTTGTCTCAACTCAGGTGCTCAGTTGAGCATAAATAGTCCGTTAAGCAAACTCAGGCCATTTCTAACTGATGATGGTCTCTTACGTGTTGGTGGTCGTATTACCGCGGCACCTGTCAGCTATGATGCCAAATATCCAATAATTTTAGATTCAAAACATCACATCGCTCAATCCATTGTGTTAAGTACACATAAACGCCTTGGTCATGTAGGATATTCTCATGTCGCTACAGAAATAAGACAAACGTTCTGGATACTCGCTCTTTATTCGTTATGCAGACAAATGGTTCAGAATTGTTTCATCTGTAGGAAAACGCATGCACCTCGTGGCAACCAATTGATGGCCTCATTACCTCCACAACGTCTGACTCCTTATGAACCTCCTTTTACCTTCTCAGCAGTAGATGCTTTTGGCCCCCTTCGCACGAAATATGGCCGTGGTTCAGTCAAACGATGGCCTATATTATTTACTTGCCTCAATTCTCGAGCCATTCATCTAGATGTGGCAGTTAATTATTCCGCAGATGCCTTTATCAATGTGCTGAGGCGTTTCATCAATCGGAGAGGAACCCCTATTCAAATATTCTCTGATAATGGCACTAATTTTGTTGGAGCCGCAAATGAAATTGAAGCGACAATACAGGACAGTAACGAACGTATTAGTAACAATCTAAGACTGTTAGGCGTTGAGTGGAAGTTTAATACCCCAAGGGCTCCCCATATGGGAGGTGTGTATGAACGCCTCATTCAGTCATGTAAGAATGTTCTCCATACAGTCCTTGGGCAAGCATTAGTAACGGACGATATATTAATTACAACACTATCAGAAGTCGAATCCATTGTCAATGGTAGGCCTATATGTGTTGTATCCGATGATCCCACAGGAGACCAGGTAATCACACCGCGCCGTCTGCTTCTGCAAGACAGTGCCATCGATGTCCCTATTGGTGATATTGATGATTCAGACATATATAGCCCCAAAACTTGGAAACAAGTACAAGTGTTGTCAAACCGCTTTTGGTCACAGTGGACCCGTGAGTATATAACGTCTCTCCCACTTCGCAGTAAGTGGGCAAAACTAGTCCGTAACCTGCAGGTAAGTGATGTAGTACTTGTGCATGAAGATGACTTGCCCAGAAATAAATGGCAAACTGGGGTAGTTATTGAGACTTTCCCCGACAATGACCACATTGTCAGATCTGTGAAAGTCAAAACGTCATCTGGTTCATACGTTCGCCCTATTCATAAATTATGCTTACTGGAAGCAGCTATTGACAAATCAAGTCAATGAAATTTCGTAAATCAACCATTTCGATTATTTCTGATATACCGGTATTCATTTACATATATATATATATATATATATAATTATAATTATAAATTATATTATTAATTTATATATAACATATATAGACCTATAGCTATAGATATATTAACTATAGACCTAATAATTATCTTATGAACTCATACTTGACAGCATATATATTTAATTTATGCTTAGGCCCTATACGATCTATTAACATTATACGGTAATCATTATATTACAGGATCAAGAATATGGGGACTACTGATACGAATATGGGCAATCTACTCACGACATACCATCAGACTCTCTTAGCCATACCAACGCCATCAGACTCTATCAGACATTCCGCAATCGTATATTAAGATTATTCTTTCCGTCCGTACGTAATTAGCTCATTTATATATAGATGCGGTGCAATTTTGGTGACGGTATATAATACCTGCGCGAGTATATCGATCTACTTAGGCTGCATATCAAATTTCGTTTTCAACATTATTTTTCCTTTTTCAATATTTTTCTTTTTGATTTGTTTTGATTTCTGCCCTTTCAAAAAAAAAATTCATATTGGTCTTATTTTAGTACTGATTGGTACCTCTAAAAAAAAAAAAAAAAAAAAAATCTAAAATATAAAATTCAAATTATATACTATATATAACTATATGTGTGAGTAAATTCACACTAATAAAATAAATTAAAAATAATATAAAAGTAATGGTTCTCCCCTTTCTCATTTCGTATGGTTTTAATCCATACTTTTAATTGTACGTCCTATATGTGCCCTTTGTACGTCCTATATGTGCCCTTTCGTATGGTTTTAATCCATACTTTTAATTGTACGTCCTATATGTGCCCTTTCGTATGGTTTTAATCCATACTTTTAATTGTACGTCCTATATGTGCCCTTTGTACGTCCTATCTATATGTGCCCTTTGTACGTCCTATATGTGCCCTTTGTACGTCCAGTCAATTAAATATGATTCAATTTATAATAATACACACCCTAATTAAATAAAAAATTATATTATATCCCTACAGAATTAAAATTAAATAAAATAAACATGTAACATTTCGCCACGTAGTTCAATCCAATTTATTGCGAAAATGTTCGCCATAAATTGTAGGGGGGACTGTCATCGGCGAAATGCCATTTTCAATAAATATATTTACTCGACATACTGTACAGTATGTCTCAGAATAGAGTAACCAATCAGCATTCAGATTCAGACCGTATATATAAAGCTCAACCATCAGACTTTCCGATTCTTTCTGTATTCTATTTCAATCATAACATTTTTCCCACAAATTTGGTTATTACTTTTTCTGCCTTTTCCGCTTTCCTACTTCAGTACTCCATCATTCAGAATTTAGCCCTTTCTTTTACATTCAGACATTGCAGCCTTAGTAGATCTTTACTTTAGATAATTTAATATTCAGATTCAACATCCAGCATCCAGTCCACATTTATAATAAAATGCAAGATGACATACCGTAACCACTGTCTTTAAACCTTTTCCATCAGTCCATGCAGACAGAATTAGCGATCAACCAAAATAGAACATAGTTTAGCTCAGTTCAGTAGTTCCGCCGCGAACACGTACCCATCACCAAAAAGTACAAGTTTGCGATGTCCAGTGCTGTTTTAATTGATTCCATCGGATTCAGGACCCTCATAAACCCGTATAACGCAATAAACAAGATGATACTATCTACTGATCAATTTGCTTATTTTCCAAAATTTGGTGCTGGCACAACAATTTTCACCCACCGGCGAAAAATACAAGTTTGAAAACTCTCATGAAATTTTTACTGATTCCATTGAATTCAGAACCCTCACAAACCCGTATAACGCAAGAAACAAGGTGACACAATCAATTTATATATTTGATGGTTTTCAAAATTTGGTGCTAGCACCACATTTTGCACCCACTTCCGAAAAATACAAGTTTGAGATGCCTAGATCGAAAATTATATATTCCATTCAATTCAGAATAGCCATAAACCTCTAAAACGCAAGAAATAAATTGTCACAAACAATTTTATCAATTGAATGGATTTTCAAAATTTTGTGCTAGCACCAAAATTTGCACCCACCACCGAAAAATACAAGTTTGATACGCGTGGTGCAACTCGTATATATTTCATCGAAACCAGAACCCCAAAAAACCCCAATTGCGTAAAAAACAAGTTTCACACAATCAATTTACAAAATTGACATATTTTAAAATTTGGTGCTGGCACCAAAAATTGGCACCCGCCGAAAAAACAAGTTTGAAATTTCTAAATCAATTTATATGAATTCCATCCAATTTCTAACACCAAAAAACCGGTGTAAATCAATAAAAGAGATGTTAGAATTCATATTTAATGAAATGTAATTTTCAAAAAACGTCTCAAAAAAAGTGCCAAAAGTAGGGTTAAAAAATGGTGCTATAACTCGAAAACTACCCAATATTTTTGAATGACATGGTGACATACTGGATATATTGGATATACTGGAAATACATAGTAAAATGTATGGCGAATGGACATATTGAGTAATAATCGACATAGAAAGTTGCGTGCCCAGGTCACCGGCGGACACATATTAAGTTCGGTTATTATTTTTTGGTCATTATTGTTTTTGGTGTATACTGTACGTTTTTGGACCCCAATTATATTCGCATTTCTACCTTTCGGACAGAAAATAAAAATTATTATTTACGTTCTTCCTGTTTGAATATTATTGTTAGTATTATAAAGAGGCCTCATTTTTCCACACAGTCAGACAGTTGACCACTACCGGTAACTCCATTTTTCATTTTTGTGCTTACTCCTGTGCTAGAAGTTTTTAGTTATTAGTTTCTTAGTCAGTAGATAGATTCTGAACCGCCACTGATGTGAAGGCCTGTTTAGTATATATAATACAGTATTATTATAATATACATTGGTTGAAATATTTGGCTATAATACTACTTTGATCACCTGAAAAAGATCGCAACCACCCCCCCCCCCCCCCCACCCCCCCTACTGTAACTTAATACTGAGAAATAATGTCACACGCCATGTAAAGTTATAAAATATGTCGCCCTGGCGATTTGGTAGTGCGAAATTAATTCCTCACAAATATACAAAATAATATTAGTACTGTGTAGCCTACTTATTAATTAATACCTTGCATACTGTAATTGTCATGAATACCACTCCAATTTTAATTATTGAATTCAACCGGGATCTAACACATCTAGGAATTTATTTTTATCTTTTGCCGAAACGCAACTTTTTTGCCGAATCGCGACTGTTCCCGAAATGCAACTTTTTCCCGAAACCCAACTTTTTTGCCGAACTGCAACTTTTTTGCCGAATCGCGACTGTTGCCGAAACGCAACTTTTTGCCGAAACGCAACTTTTTTTTTGCCGAGTCGCGACTTTTTGCCGAATCGCGACTTTTTTTTGCCGAAACGCATCTTTTTTTGCCGAAACGCAACTTTTTTGCCGACTCGCGACTG
>JAUCBJ010005172.1:0-40644 GCA_032718475.1 Nemertoderma westbladi
TTGTTTGGGTTGTATTGGACAACATTTGGGTTACATTGGACACCATATACATTGTTTGGGTTGTATTGGACAACAAACCTTGTTTGGGTTGTATTGGACAACAATTGGGTTACATTGGACACCATACCTTGTTTGGGTTGTATTGGACAACATTTGGGTTACATTGGACACCATATACTTTGTTTGGGTTGTATTGGACAACATTTGGGTTACATTGGACACCATATACATTGTTTGGGTTGTATTGGACAACAAACCTTGTTTGGGTTGTATTGGACAACAATTGGGTTACATTGGACACCATACCTTGTTTGGGTTGCATTGGACAACATTTGGGTTACATTGGACACCATATACTTTGTTTGGGTTGTATTGGACAACATTTGGGTTACATTGGACACCATACCTTGTTTGGGTTGTATTGGACAACATTTCGGTTACATTGGACACCATACCTTGTTTGGGTTGTATTGGACAACATTTGGGTTACATTGGACAACATACCTTGTTTGGGTTGTATTGGACAACATTTGGGTTACATTGGACAACATACCTTGTTTGGGTTGTATTGGACAACATTTGGGTTACATTGGACACCATACCTTGTTTGGGTTGTATTGGACAACATTTGGGTTACATTGGACACCATACCTTGTTTGGGTTGTATTGGACAACATTTGGGTTACATTGGACACCATACCTTGTTTGGGTTGTATTGGACAACATTTGGGTTACATTGGACACCATACCTTGTTTGGGTTGTATTGGACAACATTTGGGTTACATTGGACACCATACCTTGTTTGGGTTGTATTGGACAACATTTGGGTTACATTGGACACCATACCTTGTTTGGGTTGTATTGGACAACATTTGGGTTACATTGGACAACATACCTTGTTTGGGTTGTATTGGACAACATTTGGGTTACATTGGACACCATACCTTGTTTGGGTTGTATTGGACAACATTTGGGTTACATTGGACAACATACCTTGTTTGGGTTGTATTGGACAACATTTGGGTTACATTGGACACCATACCTTGTTTGGGTTGTATTGGACAACATTTCAGTTACATAGGACACCATACCTTGTTTGGGTTGTATTGGACAACTTTTCGGGTGGGGGGTTTTCGTTTTAGCGATCGGTAAGTTTCATCTGGTCTACGATTCGAGATCCCTGGAAAGTAAAAAATAAACTAACATTTTGAAAATTTATAATATTAAAACTCAGTTGGATGCGAAAATATATAAAGACATTTATTCCACTACATTACCTTCTTAACACAGATATTTACAAAGGCAACTTATTTTCCTAATATTTCTACCTTCCAAACAAGAATTAAGTGCGACGGGGGGGGGGGGGGGGGGGGGGGGGGTTTATTGCAAGATACCATATATAACACTTCTCCCTAGGAGAACGTCAACCGGTACTAAATGGAAGCGGCGTGTGAATGAATCCAATTAGTCGCGGACCTAACCGCAACGACTAAAATTAAACTCGACAAACCTTCCAAGGTAGCCAGTGCTTTGTTGATTTCCGCGACGTCCTCCACGTGGCCATGGCAACCGGAAGTGGCCAGTCGTTTAGCGGGGCGAGGGGCGATCCTTCGATCTGATTGGATGGGGTTTGATGCGTCGCTGAATCCGCGATAGGTGTGGACCCGGGGTCCGACGGCGATCTTCCGTTGGTGGGCGCGGGTTCCGGGGGGTTGGTAGTCCGAGGTTCGAACCGCCTCACCGGCTGTGTGGAGATATCTCCTGGAAGCTGAACCTGGTGGAGCAATATAGCGAGTATAGCACCGGAGGAAACCCGAAGGATCCTCTCTCTTGGCTGTTACCTATAACGCAACCCTTTCTTTACTCCACAGTAGAAGCTGGGTTGTGGGTTCCCAAATGCTTATACGGACAAAACAGTGAAACATTTATACAGCCTTTAGTCGGATTTGAACCAGCGCCGCCAAAGGCGCTATATGCATTCGTACTCTGCGACAATATAACCAAATAATAAATAAAATGTAAAAATGTTTATTATTAGTAAGTTGTGGTCTGTCTGAACTCAACCAGTGTGGCTATTGAGCAAAAGGAAGTAACTTCCGCGATTATAACCAACCTTATAAATTATTAATAATAATTTTATGACTATTGCCTAACGGCTATTGCCTAACGGCTATTACCTAACGGCTATTACCTAACGGCTATTACCTAACGGCTATTGCCTAACGGCTATTACCTAACGGCTATTGCCTAACGGCTATTACCTAACGGCTATTAATTGCCTAACGGCTATTAATTACCTAACGGCACTTAATTGCCTAACGGCTATTACCTAACGGCTATTACCTAACGGCTATTAATTACCTAACGGCTATTACCTAACGGCTATTACCTAACGGCTATTACCTAACGGCTATTGCCTAACGGCTATTACCTAACGGCTATTGCCGAACGGCTATTACCTAACGGCTATTAATTGCCTAACGGCTATTAATTACCTAACGGCACTTAATTGCCTAACGGCTATTACCTAACGGCTATTACCTAACGGCTATTAATTACCTAACGGCTATTACCTAACGGCTATTAATTGCATAACTGCTATTGCCTAACGGCTATTACCTAACGGCTATTACCTAACGGCTATTGCCTAACGGCTATTACCTAACGGCTATTGCCTAACGGCTATTACCTAACGGCTATTACCTAACGGCTATTAATTGCCTAACGGCTATTAATTGCCTAACGGCTATTACCTAACGGCTATTACCTAACGGCTATTAATTACCTAACGGCTATTACCTAACGGCTATTACCTAACGGCTATTACCTAACGGCTATTAATTGCCTAACGGCTATTACCTAACGGCTATTACCTAACGGCTATTACCTAACGGCTATTGCCTAACGGCTATTAATTACCTAACGGCTATTACCTAACGGCTATTAATTACCTAACGGCTATTACCTAACGGCTATTAATTGCCTAACGTCTATTACCTAACGGCTATTACCTAACGGCAATTGCCTAACGGCTATTACCTAACGGCTATTACCTAACGGCTATTACCTAACGGCTATTACCTAACGGCTATTACCTAACGGCTATTACCTAACGGCTATTGCCTAACGGCTATTACCTAACGGCTATTACCTAACGGCTATTACCTAACGGCTATTAATTACCTAACGGCTATTACCTAACGGCTATTAATTGCCTAACGTCTATTACCTAACGGCTATTGCCTAACGGCTATTACCTAAAGACTATTACCTAACTGCTATTACCTAACGGCTATTACCTAACTGCTATTACCTAACGGCTATTACCTAACTGCTATTACCTAACGGCTATTACCTAACGGCTATTACCTAACGGCTATTACCTAACGGCTATTACCTAACGGCTATTACCTAACGGCTATTACCTAACGGCTATTACCTAACGGCTATTACCTAACGGCTATTACCTAACGGCTATTACCTAACGGCTATTACCTAACGGCTATTACCTAACGGCTATTACCTAACGGCTATTACCTAACGGCTATTAATTACCTAACGGCTATTACCTAACGGCTATTACCTAACGGCTATTACCTAACGGCTATTACCTAACGGCTATTAATTACCTAACGGCTATTACCTAACGGCTATTAATTGCCTAACGTCTATTACCTAACGGCTATTACCTAACGGCTATTGCCTAACGGCTATTACCTAACGGCTATTACCTAACGGCTATTACCTAACTGCTATTACCTAACGGCTATTACCTAACTGCTATTACCTAACGGCTATTACCTAACTGCTATTACCTAACGGCTATTACCTAACGGCTATTACCTAACGGCTATTACCTAACGGCTATTACCTAACGGCTATTACCTAACGGCTATTACCTAACGGCTATTACCTAACGGCTATTGCCTAACGGCTATTACCTAACGGCTATTACCTAACGGCTATTACCTAACGGCTATTACCTAACGGCTATTACCTAACGGCTATTACCTAACGGCTATTACCTAACTGCTATTACCTAACGGCTATTACCTAACGGCTATTACCTAACGGCTATTACCTAACGGCTATTACCTAACGGCTATTACCTAACGGCTATTACCTAACGGCTATTGCATAACGGCTATTACCTAACGGCTATTACCTAACGGCTATTACCTAACGGCTATTACCTAACGGCTATTACCTAACGGCTATTGCCTAACGGCTATTACCTAACGGCTATTGCCTAACGGCTATTACCTAACGGCTATTGCCTAACGGCTATTGCCTAACGGCTATTACCTAACGGCTATTACCTAACCGCTATTACCTAACGGCTATTACCTAACGGCTATTACCTAACGGCTATTACCTAACGGCTATTACCTAACGGCTATTGCATAACGGCTATTACCTAACGGCTATTGCCTAACGGCTATTGCCTAACGGCTATTGCCTAACGGCTATTACCTAACGGCTATTACCTAACGGCTATTGCCTAACGGCTATTACCTAACGGCTATTACCTAACGGCTATTACCTAACGGCTATTACCTAACGGCTATTACCTAACGGCTATTACCTAACGGCTATTACCTAACGGCTATTACCTAACGGCCATTGCCTAACGGCTATTACCTAACGGCTATTACCTAACGGCTATTACCTAACGGCTATTACCTAACGGCTATTACCTAACGGCTATTGCCTAACGGCTATTACCTAACGGCTATTGCCTAACGGCTATTACCTATCCTCTCATGATTCTCCGGAGGAATAATAAACTTGCGGTCCTCGTAGTTTGGCTGTTTAAACTCTTCCATTTCGCGACCAAATAATCGCTTATACGCCGTTTCACCGGGACGCTGTGAATGTGTGGAGGGGTCTGTATAGCCGTTAATATCGAGTTTATTCGAGTACGCGAGTTTTCTGTTCGAGTTGACATCGCAGCCAAACAGAGACGCGTTTCGTGGACTCAATTGGGCCTCCAATACCTTGGCGTCGTGCTTCAAGTCCGTTAACTTTTCTTCTATATCCCGAGACATAAATCTTTCGTCGGCGATCGCCTTACAGACATAAAATACATTTTAAATATAGTCATGGATACCTTTTTCGGTAAAGCATAAACGGATACGTGAATATTTCCACATAGACTAAGTATAGAATCAATTATTGGGGTAATAGTATATGAAATATAACTCTATTTCTAGATTGGATTTTATTTAAATTGCAATGATAACATTAACGGTTTTAATTTGTTTGGGTTGTGATGTATTATTATGTTTTTACTGATTACCAGCGAGAGTCCGGGTATTAAATTAAATTAGAATGGATGTTAAGCTAGATAACTCATCAATACAGACAGACACACAACCACACTAGCAAACCTTATAGATAGTAAGTAATAGGGATGTGGCGAATGTCCGCATCCGCATCCGCACCCATGGCATGCGGATGTGATATGCGGATGTTACATGCACTACTCAAGCATCCTGTCTGAAGGCCCAGCAACCACTCAATTAAATTTTCAATAATAATTACTTTTTCCCTTATGAAATTTTTTTTATTTTATCTTAAAATTACACTAACACTCGACGGGAACAATATAAAAAATGTTTGTGGAATTATTGTTTTGATATATTATGTCCCATTCTGTTCTATAACCTTAGACTCTTGTTAGTTTATAAATATACGATTATAATATAATATTAAAATGCTGGTATAACCTTGATGTAAAAGGGCGGCCACGCAAAAATATATATGTTTTAATAGACATCCGCATCCGCATCCGTGCGGATGTCACCTCAGACATCTGCATCCGCGGATGTTAAAAATATGACATTCGCAACATCCCTAGTAAGTAATAGAGTTGACCGTGATTCAGTAACAAAACAGGTAGGGGTGGGCGCCACTCCTATCTGCTACCCGAGGGTAGGGGTGGGCGCTACTCCTATCTGATACCCGAAGGTAGGGGTGGTCGCTACTCCTATCTGCTACCCGAGGGTAGGGGTGGGCGCTACTCCTATCTGCTACACGAGGGTGGGGGTGGACGCTACTTCTATCTGATACCCGAAGGTAGGGGAGGGCGCTACTCCTATCTGCTACCCGAGGGTAGGGGTAGGCGCCACTCCTATCTGCTACCCGAGGGTAGGGGTGGGCGCTACTCCTATCTGATACCCGAAGGTAGGGGAGGGCGCTACTCCTATCTGATACCCGAAGGTAGGGGAGGGCGCTACTCCTATCTGATACCCGAAGGTAGGGGAGGGCGCTACTCCTATCTGCTACCCGAGGGTAGGGGTAGGCGCCACTCCTATCTGCTACCCGAGGGTAGGGGTGGGCGCTACTCCTATCTGATACCCGAAGGTAGGGGAGGGCGCTACTCCTATCTGCTACCCGAGGGTAGGGGTAGGCGCCACTCCTATCTGCTACCCGAGGGTAGGGGTGGGCGCTACTCCTATCTGATAACCCGAAGGTAGGGGTGGGCGCTACTCCTATCTGCTACCCGAGGGTAGGGGTGGGCGCTACTCCTATCTGATACCCGAAGGTAGGGGTGGGCGCTACTCCTATCTGCTACCCGAGGGTAGGGGTAGGCGCCACTCCTATCTGCTACCCGAGGGTAGGGGTGGGCGCTACTCCTATCTGATACCCGAAGGTAGGGGTGGGCGCTACTCCTATCTGCTACCCGAGGGTAGGGGTGGGCGCCACTCCTATCTGCTACCCGAGGGTAGGGGTGGGCGCTACTCCTATCTGCTACTCGAAGGTTGGGGAGGGCGCTACTCCTATCTGCTACCCGAAGGTAGGGGTGGGCGCTACTCCTATCTGCTACCTGAAGGGAAGGTAGGGGTGGGCGCTACTCCTATCTGCTACCCGAAGGTAGGGGAGGGCGCTACTCCTATCTACTACCCGAAGGTAGGGGTGGGCGCTACTCCTATCTGCTACCCGAGGGTAGGGGTGGGCGCTACTCCTATCTGCTACCTGAAGGGAAGGTAGGGGTGGGCGCTACTCCAATCTGCTACCCGAATGTAGGGGAGGGCGCTACTCCTATCTACTACCCGAGGGTAGGGGTGGGCGCTACTCCTATTTGCTACACGAAGGTAGGGGTGGGCGCTACTCCTATCTGCTACCCGAGGGTAGGGGTGGGAGCTACTCCTATCTGCTACCCTAGGGTAGGGGTGGGCGCTACTCCTATCTGCTACCCGAAGGTAGGGGTGGGCGCTACTCCTATCTGCTACACGAAGGTAGGGGTGGGCGCTGCTACTATCTGCTACACGAAGGTTGGGGTGGGCGCTACTCCTATCTGCTACCCGAAGGTTGGGGAGGGCGCTACTCCTATCTGCTACACGAGGGTAGGGGTGGGCGCTACTCCTATCTGCTACCTGAAGGGAAGGTAGGGGTGGGCGCTACTCCAATCTGCTACCCGAATGTAGGGGAGGGCGCTACTCCTATCTACTACCCGAGGGTAGGGGTGGGCGCTACTCCTATCTGCTACACGAAGGTAGGGGTGGGCGCTGCTACTATCTGCTACACGAAGGTTGGGGTGGGCGCTACTCCTATCTGCTACCCGAAGGTTGGGGAGGGCGCTGCTACTATCTGCTACACGAAGGTTGGGGTGGGCGCTACTCCTATCTGCTACACGAAGGTTGGGGTGGGCGCTACTCCTATCTGCTACCCGAAGGTTGGGGAGGGCGCTACTCCTATCTGCTACCCGAAGGTTGGGGAGGGCGCTACTCCTACCTGCTACCCGAAGGTAGGGGTGGGCGCTACTCCTATCTGCTACCCGAGGGTAGGGGTGGGAGCTACTCCTATCTGCTACCCGAAGGTTGGGGTGGGCGCTACTCCTATCTGCTACCCGAAGGTTGGGGAGGGCGCTACTCCTACCTGCTACCCGAAGGTAGGGGTGGGCGCTACTCCTATCTGCTACCCGAAGGTTGGGGTGGGCGCTACTCCTATCTGCTACCCGAAGGTTGGGGTGGGCGCTACTCCTATCTGCTACCCGAAGGTTGGGGAGGGCGCTACTCCTAACTGCTACCCGAAGGTAGGGGTGGGGGCTACTCCTATCTGCTACCCGAAGGTTGGGGAGGGCGCTACTCCTATCTGCTACCCGAGGGTAGGGGTGGGCGCTACTCCAATCTGATACCCGAAGGTAGGGATGGGCGCTACTCCTATCTGCTACCCGAGGGTAGGGGTGGGCGCTACTCCTATCTGCTACCCGAAGGTTGGGGAGGGCGCTACTCCTATCTGCTACCCGAAGGTTGGGGAGGGCGCTACCCGAAGGTTGGGGAGGGCGCTACCCGAAGGTTGGGGAGGGCGCTACTCCTATCTGCTACACGAAGGTAGGGGTGGGTGCTACTCCTATCTGCTACCCGGAGGTAGGGGTGGGAGCTACTCCTATCTGCTACCTGAAGGGAAGGTAGGGGTGGGCGCTACTCCTATCTGCTACACGAAGGTAGGGGTGGGCGCTGCTCCTATTTGCTACACGAAGGTAGGGGTGGGCGCTACTCCTATCTGCTACCCGAAGGTTGGGGAGGGCGCTACTCCTATCTGCTACCCGAGGGTAGGGGTGGGCGCTACTCCTATCTGATACCCGAAGGTAGGGATGGGCGCTACTCCTATCTGCTACCCGAGGGTTGGGGAGGGCGCTACTCCTACCTGCTACCCGAAGGTAGGGGTGGGCGCTACTCCTATCTGCTACCCGAGGGTAGGGGTGGGAGCTACTCCTATCTGCTACCCGAAGGTTGGGGTGGGCGCTACTCCTATCTGCTACCCGAAGGTTGGGGAGGGCGCTACTCCTACCTGCTACCCGAAGGTAGGGGTGGGCGCTACTCCTATCTGCTACCCGAAGGTTGGGGTGGGCGCTACTCCTATCTGCTACCCGAAGGTTGGGGTGGGCGCTACTCCTATCTGCTACCCGAAGGTTGGGGAGGGCGCTACTCCTAACTGCTACCCGAAGGTAGGGGTGGGGGCTACTCCTATCTGCTACCCGAAGGTTGGGGAGGGCGCTACTCCTATCTGCTACCCGAGGGTAGGGGTGGGCGCTACTCCAATCTGATACCCGAAGGTAGGGATGGGCGCTACTCCTATCTGCTACCCGAGGGTAGGGGTGGGCGCTACTCCTATCTGCTACCCGAAGGTTGGGGAGGGCGCTACTCCTATCTGCTACCCGAAGGTTGGGGAGGGCGCTACCCGAAGGTTGGGGAGGGCGCTACCCGAAGGTTGGGGAGGGCGCTACTCCTATCTGCTACACGAAGGTAGGGGTGGGTGCTACTCCTATCTGCTACCCGGAGGTAGGGGTGGGAGCTACTCCTATCTGCTACCTGAAGGGAAGGTAGGGGTGGGCGCTACTCCTATCTGCTACACGAAGGTAGGGGTGGGCGCTGCTCCTATTTGCTACACGAAGGTAGGGGTGGGCGCTACTCCTATCTGCTACCCGAAGGTTGGGGAGGGCGCTACTCCTATCTGCTACCCGAGGGTAGGGGTGGGCGCTACTCCTATCTGATACCCGAAGGTAGGGATGGGCGCTACTCCTATCTGCTACCCGAGGGTAGGGGTGGGCGCTACTCCTATCTGCTACACGAAGGTAGGGGTGGGCGCTACTCCTATCTGCTACCCGAATATAGGGGTGGGAGCTACTCCTATCTGCTACCCGAGGGTAGGGGAGGGCGCCACTCCTATCTGCTACCCGAGGGTAGGGGTGGGCGCTACTCCTATCTGCTACCCGAGTGTAGGGGTGGGCGCCACTCCTATCTGCTACCCGAAGGTTGGGGAGGGCGCTACGCCTATCTGCTACCCGAAGGTAGGGGTGGGCGCTACTCCTATCTGCTAGCCGACGGTAGGGGTGGGCGCTACTCCTATCTGCTACCCGAAGGTAGGGGTGGGCGCTACTCCTATCTGCCACCCGAAGGTTGGGGAGGGCGCCACTCCTATCTGCTACCCGAGGGTAGGGGTGGGCGCTACTCCTATCTGCTACCCGAGTGTAGGGGTGGGCGCCACTCCTATCTGCTACCCGAAGGTTGGGGAGGGCGCTACGCCTATCTGCTACCCGAAGGTAGGGGTGGGCGCTACTCCTATCTGCTAGCCGACGGTAGGGGTGGGCGCTACTCCTATCTGCTACCCGAGTGTAGGGGTGGGCGCCACTCCTATCTGCTACCCGAAGGTTGGGGAGGGCGTTACGCCTATCTGCTACGCGAAGGTAGGGGTGGGCGCTACTCCTATCTGCTAGCCGACGGTAGGGGTGGGCGCTACTCATATCTGCCACCCGAGGGTAGGGGTGGGCGCTACTCCTATATGCTACCCGAAGGTAGGGGTGGGCGCTACTCCTATCTGCTAGCCGACGGTAGGGGTGGGCGCTACTCATATCTGCCACCCGAGGGTAGGGGTGGGCGCTACTCCTATCTGCCACCCGAAGGTTGGGGTGGGCGCTACTCCTATCTGCTAGCCGACGGTAGGGGTGGGCGCTACTCATGTCTGCCACCCGAGGGTAGGGGTGGGCGCTACTCCTATCTGCTACCCGAGGGTAGGGGTGGGCGCTACTCCTATCTGCTACCCGAAGGTAGGGGTGGGCGCTACTCCTATATGCTACCCGAAGGTAGGGGTGGGCGCTACTCCTATCTGCCACCCGAGGGTAGGGGTGGGCGCTACTCCTATATGCTACCCGAGGGTAGGGGTGGGCGCTACTCCTATCTGCTAGCCGACGGTAGGGGTGGGCGCTACTCATATCTGCCACCCCAGGGTAGGGGTGGGCGCTACACCTATATGCTACCCGAAGGTAGGGGTGGGCGCTACTCCTATCTGCCACCCGAGGGTAGGGGTGGGCGCTACTCCTATCTGCCACCCGAGGGTAGGGGTGGGCGCTACTCCTATATGCTACCCGACGGTAGGGGTGGGCGCTACTGCTATCTGCTACCCGAAGGTTGGGGTGGGCGCTACGCCTATCTGCTACCCGAAGGTAGGGGTGGGCGCTACTCCTATCTGCTAGCCGACGGTAGGGGTGGGCGCTACTCCTATCTGATACCCGAAGGTAGGGGTGGGCGCTACTCCTATCTGCTACCCGAGGGTAGGGGTAGGCGCCACTCCTATCTGCTACCCGAGGGTAGGGGTGGGCGCTACTCCTATCTGATACCCGAAGGTAGGGGTGGGCGCTACTCCTATCTGCTACCCGAGGGTAGGGGTGGGCGCCACTCCTATCTGCTACCCGAGGGTAGGGGTGGGCGCTACTCCTATCTGCTACTCGAAGGTTGGGGAGGGCGCTACTCCTATCTGCTACCCGAAGGTAGGGGTGGGCGCTACTCCTATCTGCTACCTGAAGGGAAGGTAGGGGTGGGCGCTACTCCTATCTGCCACCCGAGGGTAGGGGTGGGCGCTACTCCTATATGCTACCCGACGGTAGGGGTGGGCGCTACTGCTATCTGCTACCCGAAGGTTGGGGTGGGCGCTACGCCTATCTGCTACCCGAAGGTAGGGGTGGGCGCTACTCCTATCTGCTAGCCGACGGTAGGGGTGGGCGCTACTCCTATCTGCTACCCGAAGGTTGGGGTGGGCGCTACTCCTATCTGCTACCCGAGGGTAGGGGTGGGCGCTACTCCTATATGCTACCCGAAGGTAGGGGTGGGCGCTACTCCTATCTGCTACCCGAGGGTTGGGGAGGGCGCTACTCCTATCTGCTACCCGAAGGTAGGGGTGGGCGCTACTCCTATCTGCTACCCGAGGGTAGGGGTGGGCGCTACTCCTATCTGCTACCCGAGGGTAGGGGTGGGCGCTACTCATATCTGCTACCCGAAGGTAGGGGTGGGCGCTACTCCTATCTGCTAGCCGACGGTAGGGGTGGGCGCTACTCCTATCTGCTACCCGAAGGTTGGGGTGGGCGCTACTCCTATCTGCTACCCGAGGGTAGGGGTGGGCGCTACTCCTATCTGCTACCCGAAGGTAGGGGTGGGCGCTACTCCTATCTGCTAGCCGACGGTAGGGGTGGGCGCTACTCCTATCTGCTACCCGAGGGTAGGGGTGGGCGCTACTCCTATCTGCTACCCGAGGGTAGGGGTGGGCGCTACTCCTATCTGCTACCCGAAGGTAGGGGTGGGCGCTACTCCTATCTGCTAGCCGACGGTAGGGGTGGGCGCTACTCCTATCTGCTACCCGAAGATAGGGGTGGGCGCTACTCCTATCTGCTACCCGAGGGTAGGGGTGGGCGCTACTCCTATATGCTACCCGAAGGTAGGGGTGGGCGCTACTCCTATCTGCTACCCGAGGGTTGGGGAGGGCGCTACTCCTATCTGCTACCCGAAGGTAGGGGTGGGCGCTACTCCTATCTGCTAGCCGACGGTAGGGGTGGGCGCTACTCCTATCTGCTACCCGAGGGTAGGGGTGGGCGCTACTCCTATCTGCTACCCGAAGGTAGGGGTGGGCGCTACTCCTATCTGCTAGCCGACGGTAGGGGTGGGCGATACTCCTATCTGCTACCCGAAGATAGGGGTGGGCGCTACTCCTATCTGCTACCAGAGGGTAGGGGTGGGCGCTACTCCTATCTGCTACCCGAAGGTAGGGGTGGGCGCTACTCCTATCTGCTAGCCGACGGTAGGGGTGGGCGCTACTCCTATCTGCTACCCGAGGGTAGGGGTGGGCGCTACTCCTATCTGCTACCCGAAGGTAGGGGTGGGCGCTACTCCTATCTGCTACCCGGAGGTAGGGGTGGGCGCTACTCCTATATGCTACCCGAAGGTAGGGGTGGGCGCTACTCCTATCTGCTAGCCGACGGTAGGGGTGGGCGCTACTCATATCTGCCACCCGAGGGTAGGGGTGGGCGCTACTCCTACCTACCACCCGAGGGTAGGGGTGGGTGAACCCTGGCGGGGCTCGATCCTACAACCTGACCCTCCTGCTCTTGTATTATTTCTATATTATTACTTAATATTATTTATTATAGGAAATAGAACCGAGAACATAGGAACCTATTCTCTCGTATTATCTTCCTTCCATTATTATACGATTGCAATTGAATAAATCAATAAATTCAACACCAATCCACAAGATACCGGTTCGTATCGTTATTGGAACGAAACTATTACGGCTAATTAAAAGGTAAATACCTGATGGTTTGGAGGTCGAGTTTTCTGTCTTCCAGGGGGTCTGTTCAACTGCGTCTGTTTGTTCAATTGTGTCGGTTTCACGAACTCCACTGTGGCTGTGGGTTTCGGCACAGCATATATACCGGTAGCCTTAGTGGGTCCATCACTTGGGATCGGGTAATCCATGTATTTATTCAACTTTGTTGATGTTTGTTGCAACTATATACGACGCAAAATATATATAATATATTGGCAGAATTCAGGGAATATTTTAGCCCAGTCAAGTCACGATAAGGAAACAGCTACATACCGGTAATAATTAAAACTATAGTTTTTATAGGTCAGCAATACCATCTGATATTGGAAACTGGTTAAAAAATACCGGTACCATGGCAACGCGAAACAGTTTGAAATATTGCCGTCAGATACTTACACATTATATATAAAACACACAACGATATTATTATATTGTTACCATAGCAACGGGCATACTGAATTATTTAGAAAGGTCGTTTAACCTTCGGACTTCTCACTGCGTAACTCAGAATTTATATTTTTGATTTCATTAATTAGCTACAAGCTTTTGAAAAAAAGTTGTTTCGGTCGATATTGCACCAATTACATCGCAGTTCATTTGTTGGTACTGATAGAAAGCTGAAGCCGATTCCAAATATGAAACACAATCTGAATTAATAAAAAAAACCATTATATATATTCTACTTTTGAATCTCATCCTATAAAATAATATAAGTAAACGACTCGATTAGTTAGATAGTTTAAACTTACCGCCGACTTTGTTTGTTCAAGATTTTTCCAAGCGTCACTTAAACCTGAAAGAAATAAAATTTTATAATTACGCGTACCGATACCCTATAATTGAATACGTCTGTAGGTAATCTGAGCCGGGGTAAAGCGATCAACGGCTAATTTTGGGCGTAGGGTGCACTGTGCCCTGCTACATTTCGGGCACTAGACTTCTAGTATCACAATGATTACTTTATATTCTTAACCACTTCTGTACTTGTCCAGGACATCTGTGTAACTCGACACTATCACTAGGCCTATATTCCGGCATCCGGAGGAAGAACACACTGATATAGCATACATAGCCTAGATATCGATGGTACATAAACCGATAAACAAGACACGGAACATCACCGGTGTAACAAAAAATCTTCAATCATCACCTCATGCATAATCACCCCCGGTTAAATTTCCCTGGTGTATTATCACTCCCGGTGTATCAGCACGTAAATTACGTATCGTAATACACTGATGAATTCCTAGATACACTGTAGAACCCTTCAAGCAGCACGTGAGTTACATGTAGTAACTGTAGATACTGCGTGGCCCTTCGCGCAGCACGTGAGTTGTATGAAATAAATATACAGAATTGGACCTTCGCGCAGCATGTGAGATACACATAGTATTCGCACCGAAGTGATAATATGTTTCAACACACAAGCACCAATCAGGCTCACAATCATCGATCTGTCGATAGAAAGCACTGATAAAATATTCAATTTATTTATTCTCAAATATCTGTAGCCTTGTACATTATTTGTGAGTAGGGCTCAACAGAAGCGTCAGCTTCGGTTCTGTTCGGGCCGAAGTTTGAGAATTCCGGTTCGGTTCGGCTTCTGCAATTGGTGACATAAATTATAGTGACATAAATACGACATTACAACCGCAACTTGGTAACTTTCTGAACTTCGATTCGGATTCGGTTCGGCCCGAAGTTTGCCCTGCTTTGGTTCGGCCCCATAAAGTGCCTTCTGTCGAACCCTATTTGTAATAGTATTATACAAATAGTGACTTATAATAAGTGAATTGTATATTGTGTATATTGTGTATATATTATCATATTGTCTTATTTACATTGTATATTTAAAGAACCCTATTTGTGAGTGATAATATTAAACCAATATACGATGAAATTAAATGAGTAACAACTGAGGATGTAATATTGGCCATTGAGGGAGAGGATACTGTGATATGATGAGTATAGGAAGGTGTATCCATTTTGGATACTTTGACAGAGACTGGGCGGGCAAATAATATAGTGTTGAGGCTGAGATACTGAGTTTTAATATTACCTAAAGGCCCATTTATGTGCAATGATAATTAGGTGGAGCGTGGAGGTTACATTAGTACACTAATGGGGACAATGAACTCTAATAAGGGGGGCCTTTTACAGCTTTGGATTAGTACAGATATGAGTTATGTGATACCAGATGTTGGTCTTATTGGTGCATTCATTGATGTTGGTATTTGGTGCACCGTAGATTCATTCCTGAGTGTAGCTCTACATCAAATATCACAATCAATCAATCACAATCAATGTATTAGACTTATTGCTGCTATTAATTAGAAGTAAAGTACCTTGTCCGCAATGTAGTTGAGATAACTTTATTGGTATTATTGGTGAGGTAGATTAACATCAACTTAGTTGGTGTGACTAGTTGTTCTTGTTATTGAGCATCAATACATGCAATATACAACGCAAACTACAAAATCATTCTTTGTTTATGAATTATGACGGCCCTCTGGGCTGCTGGGGTCCATCCAAACCCTCGACAGGTTTTCTAACAGAAGGCCCCCTGGTTGAACCCAGAGTGGCAGTGAACGAACGGGAGGTCGATATTCAACTACAGATACACTCAGGTGACGTGGTACTATTTCGAACTCACACCACCCGAGCACCCGACGTAATATACTCACAGTATTACACCATGTCCCAGAATATAGTGTCGAAATTCAGTGACACGCCACATTTAGTTAATGTATGAATAGCTACGTAATAGTAGATTAAAGATGTAATGCATTGTTGCTCTGCTACGTATTTGGATAAACAAAATGTTCCAGAATATGATGTATTTTTTAAATATAATAAAATAGCCTACCGGTAGCGAAGATATTCAAAACAACGCAACTTTTGAACGACCATATCTTTCTGATATTTTTCAACGAAATTCAGATTATGTTACATATTTGGAATCCGTGCATTGCCAGCTTTCCATTGGTACAAACAAACAGCTATAAGGTAGAAGAATAACTGCGTGGGACTGGTGTAGTATTTTTTTTTTAACTTTTTTTAAGCGCTTGTAGCTATATAGCTAAAGATTGAAAGCAAAAATAAAAATTCAACCCCCCCCCCCCCCCCCCCAGTAAGTGGTCGGTAAGTGAAACTATCTCAGTTTCAAATTTCATGAACTCTCTAAGATTTGTAGAAAATTAGGGGGGGGGGGGGGGGTCACTGAATTATGACACTATAATACACCATGTGCTGGAATATAATGTCGTTATTGAGGTACCTGGACAGTGGACCCCCCCCCTTTTTCTACAAGGTCAGGTCAGGTCCCCAGATCCTGCTACCACTATGTCAGTAATGTGGTACTACCTGTAGCTGTCAGCCCAGTAGGGCAGGCCCGATAAGCATAGCCTATTCATTATTTAGTTGATCAAGAGTGGGTTGGTTCAGCCCCGTCAACTAAATAAGTCATTGAGGGCTAAAGCGCCTAGGGCACCATTGAAGGCAAAGGCTTGATACGCATCTGCATTAGAGATGATACAAGCCCCGCCCTGTCTATACTGGATGCTCCTCTACCAGTGTTAGGTAACCTAACCCAGGAGGCACACTTGGTTCAGGGTGTAACAAATGGACCCCTACAGTCGGCAGCAGGGCTGTAGGCCATGGATAGGCGGAAGGTAATCAACCAACGGCTAGACATGCTGACAAGGTCGGCGGAAGGTAATCAACCAACGGCGACCTACTGCGAAGACGCTTGTAGGAGTTGCGACCACAAGCGGTTTACTCCCGCAACTGAAAGACATGAGTATGAGAACCCTCCAGGAGAAATACCGGCTCGGTCGTCGCCCGGGTCAACAAGGACCGCGTCCCTCAGTGGTACACCAGGCTGGGGTCGATAAATTGGCTACTGGAACAGAAGACAGAGAAGAAAGAAGAACCAACCTGTTGAAATGTAAAAAGACACTAAAGATTGCTACAATGAACGCACGCACGCTGAAAGCACAGAGCATACAGGGTGACATGGTCGCTCTGTCAATGGAATATAACATCGACATCATCTGCATCCAAGAACATCGGATTTGTCATGAAGACACTGCCATGAAGTACAATGACATTGGAAATGGATGGACGTTAGTAACAAGCTCAGCAGTAAGAAACTCGGCCAATGCATCAATTGGTGGAGTAGGAATTCTGCTAAGCCCATTTGCACTTAAGACCCTAAACAACATCGAATCTATAAATTCCAGGGTTATGATCGCAACATTTGATGGGAATCCCAAGACAACAGTTATATGTTGCTACAGTCCAACCAATGCATCAGAGCCAGAACAAGCAGTCAAGTTTTATGAAGAACTGACTGGACTTATTAAGGACATCCCGAAACACAATGTTAAAGTCATTGCTGGTGACCTGAATGCGCAAATTGGCCCAGAAGACATCAAGGGTTACACCTATAACACCAGTTCTAACAGAAATGGGTACTTACTCTTAGACCTAATGGAAGAATGTGAATTGATACCAACAAACAACACATTCGAAAAGAGTAAGGGGAAGCTATGGACCTTTCAATACCCTAATGGAACCAAAGCACAACTGGATTACATCCTTATAAACAAAAAGTGGAGAAATAGCATGATCAACTGCGAGGCATACAGCTCGTTCAACCTAATTGGTTCGGACCACAGAATTGTGACTGCAGAGATCAGACTCAGTTTGAGAGCCAGCAAACCCAGGACAAGCAAGATAATCAACTATGACTGGGAGAAACTCAGAACTGACAATGCTGTAAAGGATGCTTATACAGTAGAAGTTCAAAACCGCTTTGAAGCACTTCAGTCAATGGATGAAGACCAATCCACCGATTCAATATACCAGAATATAATAACAGCCCACAAGGAATCAGCTAAGAGGCATATCCCCCAGAAACCTAAACGAAAACAGTATGTGCCATGGCAAAACTCTGAGGTTACTTGTAAGAGAGAAGATCTTAAGATAGCCTACAAAGTTAAAACCGAACAACCAACAACCGAAAACATTAACAAGCTTGAGAAAGCTAAGGACGATCTTAAATTGGCCTACAACATCAGCTAGGAAAAGTACATACAGGATAAAACTGAAGCAATTACAACTGCTCACATACAGCAACAATCAAGACTTACCTGGCAAACTGTAAATGAGGTATCTGGTCGGAAAAGTTGTGCAAAGGGGCGACTCAAAGCCGATAGTCCTGAAGAACGTGTTGGGAAGTGGAAAAATCACTTCAGCAACTTGCTTGGGCAGCCACCAAACATCGAGGTCAGCCCTACAAGGAAAATATATGACAAGACACTACCTATAGAAACAGGGGACTTCACACCTGCCGAACTCCAAAGAAGCATTAAAAGCATGTCCAATAATAAAGCGAGTGGATTAGATGAAATCCCAGCGGAGGTATGGAAAACCGGAGTGCTAAATAGACCATTATTGAATGTTTGCAACCGGATGTTAAAAGGGGAAAAGCCACCACCAATTTGGACTAAAGGTCAAATAAAGCCTCTCCCCAAGAAAGGAGACCTCGGCATACCAACAAACTATCGTGGGATCTGTCTGCTTGTGGTAGCTGCCAAAATATACAATAAAATGATTCTATATAGGATTAGGCCTCACATAGAGAAACTACTGCGTAAGAGCCAAAACGGATTTCGACCAAGTAGATCAACAATAGCTCAGATACTTGCACTACGGAGACTGATTGAAGGAATTAAGTCAAAGAATCTCCCCGCAGTCATGACTTTTGTGGACTTCAAGAAGGCATTCGACTCCATCCATAGAGGTAAAATGCTTGAAATCCTAAGAGCTTATGGAATACCAGAAGTAATTGTTGCTGGCATTGGATTGTTATATTGTGACACAGAAGCGCAGGTACTCTCACCAGATGGTGAAACTGAGTTTTTCTCAATCCTGGCTGGCGTACTGCAAGGTGACACATTAGCACCATTACTATTTGTAATTGTGCTGGATTACGCAATGAGGACGGCCACAAAGGGTGAAGAGCTGGGATTCACACTTCAAGAACGCAGAAGTAGTAGATATCCGGCAACTAGAGTCACAGACACCGACTTTGCGGATGACATCGCCCTGCTCTCTAATACGCTAGCAGATGCACAGCTTCTACTAAATAAAGTGGAGAGGGCTGCTAAGGAGGTTGGATTGCATATAAATGCTACCAAGACCGAATTCATGACCTTTAATGTTGATGGAAACTTGACAACCATTGATAATAATCAACTAAGGAAGGTCGATGACTTCCAGTACCTTGGATCATGGATAGAGAGTAGCAAAAAGGACATAGAAGTTAGGAAAGCAAAGGCTTGGGTAGCTCTATCAAAAATGGATACCATCTGGAAATCAGATCTCTCCAGGCACCTGAAGACCAAGTTCTTTCGAGCCACAGTGGAAAGTGTATTTTTATACGGGGGTGAGACTTGGACACTGACTAAATCACTTGAACAACGAATTGATGGTTGCTACACAAGACTACTAAGGGCAGCCCTAAACATCAGCTGGAGACAACACATGACAAACGCCGAGCTTTATGGTACAATACCACCTGTATCAACCACCCTCCGTGAACGCAGATTAAGATTCAGTGGGCACTGCTGGCGAAGTAAAGACGAGGTCATACCAGATCTACTTCTCTGGCAACCAACTCATGGAAAGCGTAGTCGTGGACGACCTGCCATAACATATATAGATCAACTTGAAAGGGATACTGAACTTGGGAGAAACGAAATTGCGACAACTATGGAGAATCGGGAAGCCTGGAAGGATCTCATTTCCACTGTCCGAGTTCGCTTGACCTAGTAGTAGTAATACACCATGTCCTGGAATATAATGTCGTTAATGAGGTACCTGGACAGTGGACCCCCCCCCCCCCCCCCCCTTTTTCTACAAATCTTAATGAGATTGCATGAAATTTGAAACAAAGATAGTTTCACCTCCATCCACCTTGCTGGGTGAGCTAGATTTTCCATTTTTGCTTTCATTCTTTAGCTACAAGCGTTTTAAAAAGATGTCTCCGTCGGTATTGTACCAGTTACACCGCAGTTATTCTTCAACCTTATAGCGATTTGTTGATATTGATGGATAGATGACCATGCAAGGATTCCAAATATGTATCACAATCTGAATTCCGTCGTAAAACAGCAGAGAAATGGGCATTCTAATGTTGCAAGGTTTTACACCTGCGCAAGGCTATTTTATTCTACTAAAAAAATACACCATATTCTAGAACATGTTGTTTATCCCATTACGTAGCTGGGGAACAATGCAATAACTCTGTAATCATACTATTGCATAGCTATAGTACATAAACAAAGTGTTCTAGAATATGGATTATTAATTAAATAGAATAAAATAGCCTCGCGCAGATGCTAAATCATGCAACATTTGAACGTCCATATCTCAGCTATTTTACGACGAATTTCAGATTGCGATACATATTTGAAATCCTTGCATGGCCCGCTGTCCGTCAATATCAACAAATCGCTATAAGGTCGAAGAATAACTGCGGTTTAACTGGTACAATACCGATGGAGACGCCTTTTTCAAACGGTTGTAGCTAAAGAATAAAAGCAAAAATAAAAATTCTGGCTCACCCAGCAAGGATGAGGGAGGTGAAACTATCTCTGTTTCAAAATTGAAGATTAAGATTTGTAGAAAAATTGGGGGAGGGGGGTCCAGGTACCTCAATAACGACACCATATTCCAGGACATGGTGTATACTGGGACATGGTGTACATAGATAGCACACTAGAAAGTAACTGTATAGGCTTAATCGTATTTAAATTAATATTGAAATTTAATATATCATGGCAGAATGCAGGAATGGGGGCAAGAATACAGGAGGGGGTCAAAAATTTCACAAAAAATCACCCAGAGTAGTTTCACCCCCGGTTCAAATACAGAAATACCCTAGTGAATTCTAACCGGGGGGTGAAAAGGGTGTGGGGGTGACTTGATACTCATTGGAAATTTTAAAAAAGAAAAATTACAGGATTACGAATTCGATTACGAATTACCTGTAGAAGTTATAGAAGTTGTAGAAGTTATATAAATGTTTTTAAAAGTCGGGTAAAAGATATTGATATTTTAAAATATTGTCTGTTTGTTAGATATTTAGATTAATATCAGTTATGTTATGTTATGTTATATTATTAATATCGCCAGAATAACAATAAAATATTAAATTTTGCACTTATACAGTAGGCCTATAATGACAATTATGAACATATCTGGCAAAGTACGCCAATAAGCGTGTATGTACTCGTACTGTTATAATACAAATACAGGTAATGGTATACACACACAATGACGAACTACAGTAGAATTAGTAAAATAATTAAAATTGTAGTTAATTACTAATTACAGAACTTACATAAACAGTTGGTGCATATTAATTATTAGGTAAAAATAATTGAATTAAATTAAAATGAAATTTAAAAAAAATGATATTATAAAACCGACAAAGCATACTTAGTTTCAAATAAAAATAATTAAAATACGCACGGGCTCTTCAACAACATACAGTATATAGGCAAACATTTGGGCTATAAGCAAACATAATGCTCAATAGGCAAATAGGACGGTGAAATAAAACGTGCAAACTAATCTTAAAAGATAGTACGACAATTAATTAAACATAAAAACTATATTTAAAAATTGAACAAAATTTTTACACAAAGAATAGTACCGGTACCGTACAGTAATGTAGTTAAAAATATATGGGGGGGGGGGGTGATGGGGGGTTGGGTTGTATGTGACCGCAATCAGTAGAGATGACGCTGCATAGTTTCATTTGAAGAACTTATGTAAATCTACATTATCAATGTTATGGATAAACTTAAAAGTGTTTATCATATCAGCTCGTATACGTCAGTACGTCTATAGATCAATGTTGGGATGCTTCATATGTCAATTCCTGGAGGGAAGGAACAATCTTGGTAGCACGATGCTGCACACGTTCAAACAGGTCGATGTCTTTCTGCTGGTAGGGGCACAAAACTACTGTAGCATACTCGAGAAGTGGTCTTATAATAGCTCGATACAGGTTGAGGAACATACGAGGCTCCATGAAGGTAAATGTATGTTTCACAAGATTTAGAACACGCGTTGCTCTGGCTGATATGATAGAACAGTGAGTGGTGAATGAAAGATTAGAACTGAACCTTACACCAAGCTCATTTTCTTCATTGACAGATTCTAGAATGGGACCATTGGGACCTTTACACTTAGCCGGGTTGAACTGAAGATGCCAACGATTTGCCCAATCAGCAAGTGAGTCTAAGTCAGCCTGGAGACAATCAATATCAGCAGAACTGTGGATTGGCCTGTAAATCTTGGTGTCATCAACAAATACCTTACAAATGGACGATACGACATCAGGAATTCACAAATATTAGGAACAAAATAGGGACAGTCACCGTCTGACCGTTCCTTGGGGGACACCACTGGAGACCATACGGGAACTACTTAGTTTAGTACACCATTTACACGTACACATTGGGAATGGGAAGAGATTAGAGAGGAAATTGCAGATCCTTTGTGCCACACTACTTTGGATTCCATATGCGTTCAACGTTTGGAGAAGCAGCTTGTGGGATACAGTATCAAAGGCACGACGCAAATCGAGATATGCTACATCGGCTCCGAGAGTGTGGAGGTCGTCTACCAGTCTACATACGTTCACTTGCCTTATTTTATTTTTACTTTATTCGGTTATATTTTATATAAGTTTATACTGTATTAATGATTATGATTAGTATTTTTAATGATTGAACTATGTATATTTTGTTTGTCTATGTCTTTTTAATGTATAATTGTCATCAGTTAGTGTTTTTGTAAACCCTGATGATGTTCTCTCTTGTTTTTAAATATTTTATTTAATAAAAGGTGAAATATAGGGTATATAGTAGTACTGTAATAATAATAATAAATTTTGTAAAATCAAGGTTTAGGCCTAAGTATGAAGTAAGGCAACAAATTGTAGAAAAAACCGCAATATACCAGTATACCGTACCCGTACCCTACTGCCGTAGTCCATAGCTAGGCTAATGAATTACAGTTAAACAATATATATCAAGTCACCCCAATTTTTCTTTACTTTCAAAAAACGGGAGCTGCACCGCCAGACCGCCAATTCATATGAATTTTTGTAATTTTTTTAGGAATATTAATAGGCCTATTCAAACTCATCTATTACATTATTAGGTTATCGTTCATACTGTCATATGCGTACCGGTGGTGTTACAGTGGTGGTGTTTTCTAACCAAAACAATAAACTAATCTCCATTACTTAATTAACGGAAAGGAGCAGGTTACAGTGGTGGGCTTTTCTAACCAAAACAATAAACAATATCGCAATAACATAGGGTATTTCATACTTATAGTCTTATTTTTGCAATACGAAAATACCAACGGTACGGATATGAACTATAATAATAATAATAATATTGGCTTATTAAGGTGCCCCCTTCTAACATCTGTCATGCAGAGGGCACCGTACACACATTAATAATACACATACTATAACTCATTGGGCCTATTATGATCTGCAAAAATAATTTTTTAACAACATTAACCCATCTTATCTGCCCATAGCTGCATAGTGTCAAAAATTCGATCTACCGGCAGACCATTCTGCTAAGTAGGGCATGTACGCCGAACGCGTTCGGCGCACAATTTTTTCCAGAATTTGGAGCAGGCGCAGAAAATTGAGAGCGCAGCGCCGCGCAGCGCGCCGCGCAGAGAAAATTTAGAGTGCGGCGCGACAGGCGCAGGCGCAGAAAATTGATAGCACGGCTCAGACTTGCACTACAGCACTAAGTCAGTCAGTCAGTACCGGCAGACCGGTAACAGGGTAATGACAATACAGATAAGACTGTAAGAAATACTGAAATAATAAGCCTCCTGTACAGTCCTACTGTCCTACTTGCTACTTGGTGTGCTTTAGGCCAGTACAGCAGTAGGCAGGCAGGTACGTGGTAGGAGATTTCGCGCAGTATTTCTGCTGTGCGCGCCAATGTGTAATGTCAATGCTGTAATGTCAATAGGCCTAACATAATGAAGCGTCCTACAGTCCTACTTGGTGTGCTTAGGGCTTGCTTAGGCCAGTAGAGTAGGCAGGCGGGTAGGTGGTACGGTACAGTACCGGTACTACAGAGGTAGGAGAGGTAGGAGATTTCGCGCAGTTTTTCTGCTGCGCACGCGGATTTTGCACTGTTTTCGACTGCGCAGGCGCACATTTTTTTCTGCGCCGCGTCACGTTCGGCGCACAAAAAAGTCACTTAGCATACGGGCGGCGGCAGACCGGTAGGCGGTAGCCTATATCAGTCATCAGTATACGGTATATACAGATATACCCACACCACACACTGACACCAGACACTGGACTCAGCTAACCTCTGACAGTCTGAATCTACATAAAAACAGCATAGCATAGGATAACCCAGTCAGCCAGTAACTCACCTGACAATAAATTAACCCTGTCATTTACTTTATTTGTAGTTCTAATACCGCTCATGCCGCTACCGGTATTTCCTATCACCGCCGCTGTCGCTTTCGAACCACTTCTAAAAAGTTGGAGTTGGTGTTCGGCGCTTGCCATTGACAGATTGGGTCTTTCTGTCTTTGGTCTTGTCACTCTGCTGGGCTGTGTGTAGGCCTAGTGTATTGCTATGTTACCATCTGCCAATTCCATTCCTTCCTATAATAAATGTATCCCAACTATGGCAGTATGGTTACCGTTACCGGTATACAGTCAGGAACACTGGTCACAATATGTCCAATTTACAGCCAGAATGTGTCCGCGGAAAACGCTCTCAGAGTGAAATTTCTCCATAGAATACAATGCTAAATTTCATTTGAAAACCGGCAGTGAAATTTTAACATTGGCATTCTAAAAATTATGCCATTAGAATCGCCATAAAATTCTGTATAAATTAATTTGAGAATTAGAATCTCATCGTTGGGATAACTATCATAATATTAAAAATAAAAATGTGCCCAGCTTCTGCTTTGAGTACTAGGGGAGTTACAGCCAAAATATGTCCGGAAATATAATCGCAGCCTGTCAGCCTGTGAAGGACAAATAGTGGCTGCACGGACACTTTCTGGCTGTAAATATGTGGACAATTTTTGGCTGTGACCAGTGTTCCTAACTGGTATAGGCCTATCAGTACTGGCAGACCGGAGTATTGCAGTAGGTCAGTACCGGTAGGTAAGCAGGTAAGGCAGTAAGGTGTAAGGTAGGCCCTATATCACATCACATACCGTACCGTACCAGTACACAGTCAGAAAGTAATCAGTAGGCCTTCCATACATCCGTATACTGGTATACTGTATACACATACAGGCTGACAGGTATAAGCAAACTGAATTGATTTGATGGAGGTAGAATAAAATGTCTGTCCTTATCTGATCTGATCTGATCTGATGGCATCTGATCCTATAACCAATCAGAAGACAGAGATATAATATTGTATATAAGGTACTGTCTGACTGTCAGTTAGGTAAATAGCCAATAGGGGATCAGGTTGCTAAGTTACATCAGTACGCCTACATAGCACCATGGATTGTGACATACTGCAGTACTGTTACAACGGCATACTGCAGTACTGCTGTACTGGTATGCATCAGTCAGTCAGTAGGCATGGTAGGCGGATAGGCCTACAGCATAAGTGATAGGTTTAGCCTATCTGCCTATACCAGTATACTGCTATAGGCAGATGCCAGATAGGCCTAGCTTATGTCAGTATGTACCGTACCCTACTGTCAGACTGTTACCGGTACTGGGTACTTACCAGCTTACTATGGTACTTACTGTAGGTAGTTACCGACCAACCGGTACCGGTACCTAACTGCCTGACTAAGCTAGATATAATTTTACAGGCCTAGGCCTGTAGTCACAATCAATGAGGATGTTATTGAAATTTCGGAAGTCTCAGAGTCACCATATATTTCGAAGTACAGGACATTTTACGATAATACTAAGGATGAAATTATTCTAAAAATTGATCAAAAGTCCATCGTAAAATTTAAAAAAGTTACTAACTCTTTCATATTTCTCACATAGAGGGCGGAATTCTGTTCGAATAGATGCCAGAACTAGCGTTGTTGGAGCGTTGACATATTTCTTTACCAGGACATGGAATAATTTAGCATCGACAGAATCACTGACAGATCGTTCTATTCTATGAGCATCGCGAAAGAAATGTGCTACACACGACAACAGCTTCAAACTGCTGTCTAATTTTCTGAGTCCTAGTTGTAATGCGCCTGACTCATCCGCAATCCACGGCATCAGTGGTCGAAATGGTGTCTGATTCAGTAGCATTGTCATGTTGTTTATTTCTGATAACAATTTAGCTATATTATCTGAGTGTTCAGTTAGACCGCGGCCTTTCACCTTAGCAATAGTTACCACACTTCTTAGAACTGGATGGTATGTCGTCACTTTTAGTTCAGTCCCTTTCTCTCTCAAAGTCTTCTCACACCCATCCAAAAATGGGTTTGCGTCAGAAAGAACGGTATCTGGGTTGCTCATTTGAGAAGCAAAAGTAACTTGGAGACGACTCGAGGTAATAACCCAATTCTCATCAACGTCCCATATTAACGTCCCATCACCCCACTTTCATACCCGCCATCCTTTATTGCATTTTTAATATATTGCGCCCGTAATTGCTGGGGTTTGGCATTTTTTTAAAATTACATTTCGAAGCCAATAAAATGAGTCAGGATGTAAATTTTAAATTTTTGACCAATACTTTTGAAGACACCAAGCTTGTGGGCTTTATTTTATTTATTTTTTTTATATGAAATTTGTATTCTAGGTCCAGATGTAAACAACTTCCCTATTTTATATGAAATACAATTTTCTACTTATATTTTTATTCTAGTTTCGGATGTAAACAACTTTCGTAGCTTTAGTTGTTGTTGATACATTAAATATTTATTAAAAACAACACAACCTTGCTGCAATATTTTACTAATCTTTCTTGTTAATAGTTATCATTATTAATTGTTATACTTAATTGTATTAATTGTATTAATTATAATTAATATTATTAAATAATGATGATGACGTATCAATATATTAAATATAAAATATTTGTTTGTTTGGTACTCTAGAGGGAAGGGTTATCACAGTCCTGGCTAACATATGTGGGGCGAGCCACGAAGTCCAGGTAAGCCTTAGCATAGCAGTACAATTAGTGAGCCGTCCGTCGTCGTTGTCGTCGGAAATGTTTGAACGCTAATAACTGTGTCGATCATGAATGAAATGGAACCAAACTTGGTGCACATGTAGTCTATCAAAAGTTTAGAGATTCTACACACAGACAGACTTCTATAGTTCCTCTGTCTGCCGCTAGGGGGCGAATTGACAGAAACGTAGAAGTACTGTAATTGAAAGTATTTAAAATGTGCTCATCCTTGTGGTTTGTTACAGATATTGGCCCTGTACGGACCCGTTAAATTAATTTTTTTTTATGTTAACACAATGGTATAAAAAATAAAATTTCAATTATTCTGATCAATTTATATTGCACAAAATATGTTTCAAATATATGTACGTGTTTTATCCTGAGTCACTGTTTTGGTTTTATTGGAGTGAGAAAACTCGAAACATACTGTACTAGTTTCGTACTTGTTCATTTAAGTATAAATTAGAAACGGGCCTAGCGGTGATATGTGAACGTCAAACACGAATGATCACCTCTAAAAGTATCACCATCGCGTAAATAACGTACTAGGTAGGTAGAACACAATAAAAAACTTCAAACAGTAAAAAAATACAAATAGCGAAGGCATTTCTTTGTCAATTCAATTATTATTGATTGCAGAATTACAATTCGACATAAGTAATAGAATGAGGACGAATCTACGTAGACTGTTCAGTATTCAGCACTATAAATATTACATGATAAATAATCAATAAATTTCGATAATAAATCGAAATAACCACACATTGCATCCATGTTCTATTACACAAACGGGCCTTCGCGCAGCACGTGACATAAACGTATGTTAAGCGCCGACTTGTTCAATTCTAGTTTCGCACAACCTGGCAAGCTGCCTTGCCTCACAATATTATTTCCCCCCCGGGGGGGGGGGGGGGGGAGATTTATGTTCCAATTCCGTTACTCATATTACAAATGCACAAAAAAACATAAATTTTCAACATTCATGACATGATGCCAACTTCGTTCCGACTCTGGCGAGTTCATCCAACCTCGTTCCGACCATAGCGGGTTGGTCCAACATCGTTCCGACTCTGGAGGGTTCGTTTAAATTTGCTCCAAACCTGGCTGGTATCTCTCTGGGTGGTTCAGCAGTGGGTCTTGCTCCAGGCCCTGAATTAACGGCTGTCTTGTAAACTTCTCCAGTGGAGACTCAACAGGGCCGCGTCCGCGACTTCGTGTAAATGGGCGGGGTTTCTACTGTAGAAACCTTGCACAACCAGGTCGTGGCCCACCCAGGTTGTTAAGACTAAGGTGATGGAGGTTCCTAGCGAGTATGGACGAGTCAAAACTAGCTTAAATCATCTTGCATCCTTACACCTTAAGTACGCTGATTCCAAATATACTGTATGTGTGTTTTATCCTTAGTCACTGTATTGGTTTTATTAGCGTTATAAAACTCGAAACATACTGTACACGTTTCGTACCTGTTCATATAAGTATAAACTAATAGGCCTACCATGTATAAACCACTAACTGCAATAAGGTGAAACAAGTGTCAGATACCGTCAGATCAGATCAGATCAGATCAGATAAGGACAGACGTTTTAGCCGTCCTAGATTTGATGATACCGGTACCGTACTGCCGTAGGCCTACAGCCGTAGCATAAATCAGTAAATCACAGTATTGCAGTAGAATCAGAGAGTCTACCAGTCAACGGTACGTAACTACTGTACAGCTGTCCGGCAGGCCTACTTATATAAATTTAGGAACCACCCTGTTCCAGCTGATTTTGATAATTACTGCAAGTCTAGAATATAAACCTTGTCCAACGGAAAATAAAAAATGCTTAATCTGAATATTATTGTACCTAAAAATAAGTGAGAATAAAGTTGTTAATACTGCAATACTACTGTACTAAACTACTAAATGTCTATGGTTTACCCTGAAATCTTAATAAAAACTTTAAATCTAAATCAAATATTGTTCTGCAAGATAAGATAACGGTGTTCTAGTTCATGATTATATATTTAATTATTATCGTGTTGTATTTAATTGTTTTTTTTTTGCTTTTTTTTATTGGTTATTGTAATTTTTATTATTATTTATTGAATAATTATTTTACTACTAGGATCGGCATGCTGCATTATATATTACATATATATGAAGAATGCTCTGCCGGCTGGTCGACAAAATTGCGCCGCCACAACTCCCTTATCACCCATGACATTTGCAAGATCATCCGCCTCTTCAAGGCCAGTGTCCTTTAAGATGCGTCTCAAGAAAGTCATGGGCTGTGCACCATGCTTATTCACTCCATGAGGTTGCCAAAGTACAAGATTATGCACTGGCTGGTCCTCACGGCGAAAGCAATGTCCTGCAAAGCGGAGGCGGCTTTGTTCTAGTGTCGAGCTTGGGGGAACCAATGAGACACCTCCAATGTTATATAGTGTCTGGTTGGAGATGTGTGCATTGTACTTTTATAACTTTTTGTTGGGCACAGCTTTTGCAAAGTCGGCAACGACGTCCAGGTGGGATCGAACTGGTGACCTCCGTGTGGAAGTCTGACGCTCTAACCATTCAGATAGCGGCAATACAATACAAGTAGGGCCTATACAATACCGGTAGACCTGGAAATTCCATCTTATACCTTGTATGTCCGCAATTTACCTCCTCATGGCCTCCCATCTATCAATACCATCATGCTACCACTGTGCTCAACCCTAAAGTACTTGGCCGTCTTTCAACCACTCACTATACATCATTCACCCATAACACCAATAATAAATTATACATTGTACTTGACACAGTGAACCCGCCGTAGCATTCTTGTAGTTATGGGCCCTAATGGTAAAGGGAGTACAGTATATACTGTAGTTTCTTATGATATGTTCTGTATATTGGACATGACTTGATTAAATACTGTACAACCGCCACCGCACCCACATCTACTCTACATTGTACAAAGTTAAATAAACGATCAGTTAGGGAAAACCAAATCGCACCACAAACCGCATGCCACGTCGCCAAGAATAGCGGAGAGACCTTGAGCAACGAGTTGACAAGCTACAGTACCTGGATCACCTGTTCGGGTATCAGGCCACAGAATCAAATCATAGCGTCGAATGAAACGCACGCATCATGGTAACCTGAGTTACTCAGTCGCGCATCCCAGTCCAGTCTAGAATCCGGTAACACGATAGACCTGCGGATATAGTAAATAAAAAGTTTATTATAGTCAATTTCAATCGAATTGGCTTCACTAAACACGATCAAAATTTACCTTCATACTTTACTTTACACTTTACCTTACTTCATACTATACACATTTTTCCTACTCTGTGCGAAATTATCATTTGGCTAACCGGTATTCTGCACTAAACATACTGTAAAAGGTTGAAATGATAAGGTTCAGAAAAATGTAAGGTAATGTAGGCTAATGTAAGGTAAAACACAGATATTTGTTATTGATTACCGGTAATTTCTATTAATTATTTTTATTTATTTGGATCCGGACAATTCCGACCTCGGATAATTACGACCCGGACAATTCCGACCCATGAAAATTTCATTTATATCTTTGAATGGGTCGGAATTGTCCGGGTCGGAATTGTCATGGTCGCAATAATTGTCCGGGTCGGGATTGTCAAGGTCAAAACTTGTCCTAACTTCAGCACACTTTATAACTTGAAACCGGGGCTTTTCCCATTCGAAAACGTTCTGGAAGACACCCTTGGGGGATCGAAAATCGTATTGCTTTTGCAAATAAAGTCATTATCCGGTGTAGAATTTAGTGACTACGAAAACAGGACCAGTTGGGATTTGGGCATCATTCGGATTATTGATGAAACCAATACTACCTACTGTACAGTACCGATACACAAATCAGTTAAATCATTTACTACTGTATAACGTACTGTATAAGGGCATAATCAGAAATTCGTGACTTCTTTGGGAAAAAATTAACATATTTGAATTGGGATTTTGCTATTCAGGATTTTAGCATCGATAGAGCCGTATCCATAGTGCATAGAGTGTTCAGGGCATATGTATATGCATAGGTACTGTACTATCCTAGATCCTATCACACAGACAGATACTCCACAATAACTTGAGAACTACGATATCTCTCTAAACCGTTTTCAGATTTGAAATCCTCATTAAATTCTACTCACGATGCAATAAAAATCAAATTTCTGAAATAACGACCCGGGGGGTAACCATCCCCCCCCCCCCCCCCCCTACTTAAGACCCCCCCTACTTAAGACAACGAGACACTAAGGTAACGCACAGTACTGCTTTTGAAGTTCGACTTGTTATTCGTTAGGTAATATTCCGTCTGTGTTCTTAGGTTTGTTTTATTTACCCATAAGAAATCAAACTACATAATAATTTAGGATATTTTCTAGGAAATGTGGGATTGTCTCTACCGTGCTTGATAAAAGTGTGTCCATACGATTAAACAAAACTCACTTTGGAACTCGGAAAAATTACTCCCCAAAGATACAAACTACTCCCCAATGATACAAACTACTCCCCAAAGATACAAACTACTCCCCAAAGATACAAACTACTCCCCAAAGATACAAACTACTCCCCAAAGATACAAACTACTCCCCAAAGATACAAACTACTCCCCAAAGATACAAACTACTCCCCAAAGATACAACCTACTCCCCAAAGATACAAACTACTCCCCAAAGATACAAACTCTCCCCAAAGATACAAACTACTCCCCAAAGATACAAACTACTCCCCAAAGATACAAACTACTCCCCAAAGATACAAACTACTCCCCAAAGATACAAACTACTCCCCAAAGATACAAACTACTCCCCAAAGATACAAACTACTCCCCAAAGATACAAACTACTCCCCAAAGATACAAACTACTCCCCAAAGATACAAACTACTCCCCAATGATACAAACTACTCCCCAAAGATACAAACTCTCCCCAAAGATACAAACTACTCCCCAATGATACAAACTACTCCCCAAAGATACAAACTACTCCCCAAAGATACAAACTACTCCCCAAAGATACAAACTCTCCCCAAAGATACAAACTACTCCCCAATGATACAAACTACTCCCCAAAGATACAAACTACTCCCCAAAGATACAACCTACTCCCCAAAGATACAAACTACTCCCCAAAGATACAAACTCTCCCCAAAGATACAAACTACTCCCCAAAGATACAAACTACTCCCCAAAGATACAAACTACTCCCCAAAGATACAAACTACTCCCCAATGATACAAACTACACCCCAAAGATACAAACTGGAGAAGCCGTTTGAAAAATCGTATCTACCAGTTTATTTCATAATCATAAACATAAAAACTATGAAAAAAAAACTAAACTTAAAAAAAGAAATGAATAATTAAACTTTTTTATAAAATCAAGACATGGAACCGTTTTCTATTCATACATATTACATAATTAAATTCAAGTGATTCACTTTTGTGCTAAAATTAAATTAGAAACTAAATAGTTAGTTTCCTGAAAAATGTGTTTTTTACTCTTCGATTGGCTTTTTCAGCTAGAAAAGGGGTTGCGCAATATTCAGTTGACGGTAAATAGTTGTTAAAAAGGTGTGACTTCTGATTGGTGGTCAAAGCTAGTTAGATAGGTGGTACATCCAGTAGGCCTTGGCTAGAGATTGCAACTTTTAACTTCCAAGTACGACAGAACATAAGACTAAGGTAATTTGAAAGTTGATTGCTTGTGAACGTTCTCGTAGGCTACTTCTATCTAAGTTTTCCCCCACTGTCTCCAAATATAGAACAATGGCTTCTGGAAAATAGTTATCCTTTTGTGAACTTGGAATTATATAGCTAATCTAATTAAATGGCACTGTTACGGACATTAAGCATTGTAAGTTGGTTACCATCCCACTGACAGTCACAAATTGAAATTGATTTACGAAAAACTAAATAAATAATACAAATTAATATAATAATTATCTGCAGACGATTGAAAACTCAATTATGCGGATACTAAGACAATATGTGGATACTAAATATATATGCCTATAAATATATAGAAACTAAATATATCGACATGGATATTTAATAATATCTCAAGAAATGATGAATGTACGTATGTGGCCTCCAATTATAAGTGTTACTTTATTTTACAAAAATAAAGTATATAGGAATATAGGAGTATATAGGAATAGTAATTAAAGCAGAACTTCAAGGAAAAGCGGATTATTAGGAAGACAAAAAATTATTTATTTGTTGTAAGTCATCAAAGTCTAACAAGTTTGACAAAAAAAATAAGACCCTGTTGCAGCAACTTGTTGCTGGATTCCTCACACACAGAAACAAGTTTCAGAAACGAGTTACTCCGTGTGAGGGGGGCCTTAGTGTTAGTGTATGTGTTAGTTATTAATTTTGATAAAAATTTTTGTTCTAGAACATTTTTTGGAAAAAAAATACCATTCTACTGTCAAATATTTGTTCTATAGAAAAAAAACAAGCCTTTTTCATATGATAAAAATTAGTCAAACTCTGGGTACCCAAGGCTGGGATGCCGGTATTTCACTATGGAAGAAGCTTCGATGGACGATATTTATGCTGGAATAGGCCCAGATAAAAGTTAAAGAAGACTTACAACAAATATAATAATATATTACCAGCTAGAGCTACTATATACTTGCTATATTTTGTGAGTGAAGATGATATTCGATAACGTTAATCAATAAGTCGAAAACATAGCTACTGGAGCAAAAAGATTAATTAATAATTAATTACCATCGTAATTACTGATCTAGAATAAATAATGTGAAATCAACAGAATAAACTTATAGATCGTTGATTGGATAAATATTTTATTATATTATGCCTTTTACACCAACTAGCCGCCTTTTTCTAACTACAAAATATTGATATGAGGTATTATAACAGCAGTGGTTTCATAATGTTACCATTTGAGAAGTAAATGTATAGGCCTATAGGCCGACATATAATTTATGTTCTGATCCTCGTGGCTTTATTTTCACTCACTCACTAACGTTCGTTGTGTAACAAAGCCACTCGGATCATCACTCTGTAAAGTGCTACTTTACACACAAGTATGTAAATAGTTATTACATAGTTCTGCATTTCGTGGCTATATTTAGCATAAACGCTACTTCGTTTGTGTAACAAACCATTTGGAATAGCCAACTGTAAACCAAACAACAAACAAATAAGTATTGTTATATTTTATACAATACCGTAGTTAAATAATATATCGCACTTTAATATCTTAAATCCTTCCGGAACAGTACACAATGGTAGGCTGTGAAAGTTCGCTATATCGATACCGGTAACGCATTTAGCAAGCAAGGTAATTTAATAATACAACCACTTAACGGTAAAAGACTTCCTACAAGATTACGATTTCGTTAAGCTGTTAGGTGGTGGAAAAAAGTTGCTTTTATATATCTTTATTACTGAAAAATGTAAAATGTATCTTTTGGACTTTTATCCGCTACCCTATTTATTTGAGTACTGGAGTAGGCAACATCTATAACTTATTTCTTAGCGTAGGTCTGGAGTTTTACCGTAATATTTTATGAATCTCCCGTGTATGGCCCTTAAGTTGCGTATCGCAAGCGTCGGCTTTTACATTCAAGCGTTCTAACTGCGCGTTCTGTTTGTCCAACTCCCCGCCCAACCCCTCTCCTAGGGATTTCAACCGAGACAACGACTTGGCGATATCGTCGACACCGGATTCAAACTGCCGTTCGAACTCATCCTCCTGTCGCTGGTAGCCAGGGACACAACCGTACTCGACGCCCCTGCGTAGCAACGCTGGGTGGTCTGAGGAGTCGGAACGAGAATCCTCGGGATTCGAAGCGAAACCCCGGAGTTTCGATGAGGATTCGGGTTTATCTGCTACCGGAGGAGCCACTGAGTTCGGTTTATTTTCATCCTTCCTAAAGTAATTAACCATCCCGCCGAAGACGCTCTTAATCGAGGTTAATGTCCGTCGGGTCGTCTTTAAGTTCTCATGTATCGTGTCCAGATTGCGCTCCGCGTTATCCAGCTTCTCGCCTTGTTCCAAGAGATCCGTAGCAGTTCCTCTCCCGACATCCTCGGTCTCGTCCAGGACGGCCAGCGATCGTTGTACACCCGTGGTAAGGTTCCGTTTACTCTGTTCTATCCGATGGCTCAAGTCGTTAGCGCGATCACTGGACGCGCAGACTCCCCCACCCCGTACAAAGGCAACATCGTCGTCACTCCATTCCGGATCGCCGTAAAATGGGTTTGTTGGTCTTTCACTACCGGTACTCATGTTGTAAATAGTTGCATAAGCAACGGCAAAGGCTTGTCACCCCTTGTGGGTTCGGCAAGCCTACCGGTAGACACTACAGCACTAGGTCAGTAGGTTCTAGCTCTAGGGCAGCGGATCAGGCAGTCAGGGTACCCTAATGCAATCAATGGATTAGGCCTACTAGCTGTAGCTACTACTGCAGTAGGCCTACTGTACTTCTGTAGGCCTAGTCAGATAGTCTAAAACTAGCAATTCAACAATTCGCGATTAGCAGATCGCAGGATGATGATAGCAGGATAGTCAATAGTGGTAAGCGCCAGGCTGCCAGGCGATAGGCCTACTGATAGAGTGATAATACAGTAATCAGGCCAGGGTTGGCAACCAATGGTTTTTCTCACCATTGGTTTTTTATGGTTTTTTGGTTTAACCAACTTTTAAAAAAAGGCGAAAAAATTGGTTTTTTATGGTTTTTTATGGTTTTTCATAAAATTTTACAATTACGGTAACGCTGTAAATAATATAAAGCAAACTGGACTGGTAGTCGCGTTTCTTTTTCATTTTGCACTGTCAGACTGTTAGAATGAGAAAATTTCGCTCACTTTGAGTTTTGCTCTCGTTTCTTTTTTTTTATTTTGCACTGTTAGAAGGAAAAAATTTCGCTCACTTATGAGTTTTTCTCGCGTTTCTTTATCTTATCATTCAGTCATTTTGCACTGTTCAGCTGTTAGATTAGAATGAACAAATTTCTCTCACTTTGAGTTTTGCTCGTGTTTCTTTTTCATCTGTTCATTTTGCAATGTTAATGAAAAGGTTTTGCTCGCTTTGCTGGCGTATTATCAATATCAAACCAGCATACTGCATACTGTATGTGGCCTTACCGGTATTCAGTTATTCCAGTATTTTGTTCTATCAGTCTATTGGGCAAGCGCAAGGGTTGTACTGCAGTACTGTCAGACTGTTGTACGTAGGCCCTACATTTGTATGTATTGCTGTACGGTATTGGATTTATTTAAACCACAGAAAAACCATAAAAAACCATAAAAAACCGAAAAAAACCATAAAAAACCAAACAATAAAACCAAAACCAAAAATTTTTTTTCAAAAAACCATGGTTTTTGCCATCCCTGAATCAGGCAGTCAGGTAATAAGCAGATAAGTGATAAATACAGAAATAAGCAGTTAATACAGTACAGCAGTAATAAATAGGTCTAATTCTAATACAGTAGGTCTAATACTGTCAGACTGTAATATACTGATATGGCTGTATGCAGGTATGGGGCCTACAACTGTACAAGACTGTCAGACAGTAGGCCTACTATCTGACAGACAGACAGACTGACAACCAGACAATGCAACTGAACTGGCCTCTGGGCACTGCTGCACGGGACTGGGCCTACCTGCCTACAGTGTACAGGCCGAATGCCGAAGTACAAGTACTGAAGTACCGATAGTTAACTGTAGGCCCTAGCCCTACCTAGCTACCTACACCTACAGCTCTAAACGCATTGCATTACGCTGTTACGCACTGTCTGATTGTCTGACTGGCTGTACAGTGTACAGCTGTACGGTAAATGGGTAAGCAGTTAGGCATTACGGTACTGCCAGACTGCTGTACTGTCAACTGTGCTACAGTCTGACAGTCAGAAAGTAGTACGGGTACCAACAAACGCCCATTCGTATCACGTGCGCAAGGAATGAACTACGAATGATATTGTGCGTGGCAGCGTGGTGTGGCAGCATTCGTATCGCATGCGTCACGAACGAATGATTTTGGATGGTGTGTGGCAGCATTCGTATCACATGCGGTACGAATGCTGAGCAACGAATACATTTACAAGTGCGTGCAGACGAAATCTCGCATGCGATACGAATACTATACGCATTCGGAAAATTATTCGGACTGACGAACCAATCAGCCAATAGCAGAATAGCAAAGGTTTCACGAATGTTAAAAATATTCCACGCGCCTTTTACGAATGCTGCATGCGGCACGAATGCGGATTTTTTACTGGGACATACAAGATACAACCCTACTTCGGTCCTACGAATTACCCCAAAATACCCCAAAAGACCCCAAAATAGTATAAAATTACCCCAAAATACCCCAAAATAGTTTAGAATTACCCCAAAATACCCCAAAATAGTTTAGAATTACCCCAAAATACTTTTTTTGAGCCTTTGTTTTGGAAATTTAATTTACCCCAAAATATGGCAAAATGACGAATTACCCCAAAATAATGACGAATTACCCCAAAATACCGGTAATTAAAAAAATTTTCTTCACTCTCGTTTATTTTTCTGTGTTTCTGTATTTTTTTTTATGTTTCTCCTTCCCACTTTGTTGGGGTGACACGAGGTTGATATTGGTAATCAACCTCGTGTTCCCAATATTGCTTAAACCTCACTTTATGGGGCTTAGATGTGGCGGAATTGAATACGCTCACACTCCCCCCCATGCTATCTTCCCGGTGAGAAGATAGCATCAACCTCTAAGTGCGCTTCAATTCCGCTGGAACTCGATCTATTATCGGGTGTGGGGTGGAGTTATTTTCTTGGAGTCGGCTTTCCAGGCCGCTCCCTATGGGTATGATGTCACTACCCTCTGGCGTCTCGTGTCGGGCCGATCGTGCGCTTCTCTCACACAATTTTTGTTTCCCCAACACTCTCGCCACTCTAACTAACTCCGCTCGAACTCCCCTCTTACTCTCTCCCCACTCTTACACTCTCCCCACACCTGAATCGCACTCTAACTTCTCTCCATACTCCTCTCTACTCTCTACCACTCCCTAAGGCCCTAATCTCTAATGCTACCCCTGTGCCTCTAACTCTCTTACTATCTACTAACTCTCCGACTCTAACTAGCTCTACTAAGTCTAACTAACTCCTACTAACTCTCTACTTCTACTAACTCCCTCTAACTCTTACCAACTCTTCTAACTACGTGGCGCTTAGGGTGCCCACGACCCCTCTACTACTAACTCTAACTAAAACCCTCTAGGTCTACCAACTCTCTAGCCCTTTAACTAGAACTCTCTAACTCTACCCACTCTTCTAACTACGTGGCGCTTGCGGTGCCCACGACCACTCTACTATCTGGCACCCTATGTGCCCGTCTCTACTACTCTACTACCTGGCACCCTATGTGCCCTCTCTACTACTCTACTACCTCTAACTCTCTAACTCTACTACCTGGCACCCTATGTGCCCGTCTCTACTACTCTACTACCTCTAACTCTCTAACTCTACTACCTGGCACCCTATGTGCCCGTCTCTACTACTCTACTACCTCTAACTCTCTAACTCTACTACCTGGCACCCTATGTGCCCGTCTTTACTATTCTACTCTATCTGCCCCCTTTACGTCTCCTCGCCTGCACGTGACGTTCTGAATGCCGGCAGAGTGGGTACGTTAATTATGTGAACTACTACTAACTCTTACTAACTCTACTAACTCTCTACTAACTCTACTAACTCTCTACTAACTCAACCATCTCTACTACTAACTCTTACTAACTCTACTACTAACTTCTTGTGCCCGGCACCTCTTGTGCCCGGCACCTCTTGTGCCCGGCACCCACCCTAATTAACATACCCTGCTCTTACATCAAACACGTCATCACGCCCGTGCCCCACTTAATTCAACGCATCCCCTACGAACTCTAACTACGTGGCGCTTGCGGTGCCCACAACCACTCTGCTTACTACTTCCTACGTGGCGCTTACGGTGCCCACAACCTCTACTGCTACTACTTTCTACGTGGCGCTTACGGTGCCCACAACCCTCTACTGCTCTACTACTTTCTACATGGCGCTTACGGTGCCCACAACCCTCCACTGCTCTACTAACTTTCTAACTAACGGTACTACGTACCCTCTTACTAACTATATTATATCTCTATCTAACTCTACTAACTAACGGTACTACGTACCCTCTTACTAACTCCTCTAACTCTCTCTACTAACTAACGGTACTACGTACCCTCTTACTAACTCCTCTAACTCTCTCTACTAACGGTACTATGTACCCTCTTACTAACTTCTCTAACTCCTCTACCTGCACGCGACGCTCTGAGTGCCGGCAGAGTGGGTATGTTAATTGTGTAGACTACTACTAACTCTACCTCCATCTACGTGGCGCTTGCGGTGCCCACAACCACAACCGGTACTACGTACCCTCTTACTAACTCTACCTCTATCTACGTGGCGCTAACGGTGCCCACAACCACAACCGGTACTACGTACCCTCTTACTAACTCTACCTCTATCTACGTGGCGCTAACGGTGCCCACAACCACAACCGGTACTACGTACCCTCTTACTAACTCTACCTCTATCTACGTGGCGCTAACGGTGCCCACAACCACAACCGGTACTACGTACCCTCTTACTAACTCTACCTCCATCTACGTGGCGCTAACGGTGCCCACTACCACAACCGGTACTACGTACCCTCTTACTAACCTCTAACTCCCACTAACTCTAATTAACATACCCTGCTCTTACATCAAACACGTCATCACGCCCGTGCCCTACTTATTCTAACGCACCCCCTGTACCCTTCTCATCTCTCCCATCTTTCTCCTCTAGCTCGCCTCACTTTCCGCCCCACTCTTTTCCTCTAATCCTTCTCGTCTCTGGTCACCTGATGTCCTCAATGCCCACGGGTTTCTCCCTCTCCATACTCTACTTGGTTATCCCACTTCTGATAACCAACGGTATGCGCACATACCCCCTTTGCATACCTGCCCGTGACACCCTCAGTTTACCTCAGTGCGTATGTTTCTCTTTAACTACCTACACCTTTACGTCGGCGCGTCCGTAGCCTTTTCTGTCCAACCTATTGGACCACTCAGCAACCTAAGGGCCACTCCTCCATCAGGCACCCTACCATCTTTCCCCCTCTCGCTCGTCCTACTTTCCACCCCACCCACTTCGTCGAATCCTCTTTGTTCTTGGTTGTCTATATTGCCGATATTTGTAATGGGGGAATGTCACCCTGCCCCCCCCCCCCCCCCCCCCACCGGTGTTATGTTTGGTACTGGGGCTGATGTTAATATATTGG
>JAUCBJ010005173.1:0-21519 GCA_032718475.1 Nemertoderma westbladi
GGCAACCATAGGTTGTTAGGTTGCCTTTCTTTGGGGCAGGGACAACCATAGGTTGTTAGGTTGCCTTTCTTTGGGCAGGGCAACCATAGGTTGTTAGGTTGCCTTTCTTTGGGGCAGGGCAACCATAGGTTGTTAGGTTGCCTTTCTTTGGGGCTGGGCAACCATAGGTTGTTAGGTTGCCTTTCTTGGGGCTGGGCAACCATAGGTTGTTAGGTTGCCTGTCTTTGGGACCAACGTATTTATTTTCAGTTCTTGAGGGAACTCTATACCGCTGGGATATAAATAACAATCTATCCATTAAATTCCGTTATAATTCGGTAATAACTCGAATTTTAAGATATAAAATATATATTATTTGATAATTATTTACCTCGTTTGTCATTGCAATATACTTTACACTGCGCAAAACAATTTAATATAATTATTTCGGGATATATGATAAATAAATATGATTATTTTTGTTTCAGTTTTTGAGAATCCTGATCGGATTGTCCTGGTTATGGAATACGCGTCTGGTGGGGGAGTTGTACGAATATCTTAGCGAACAGAAGTCACTGCCAGAGTGGGAAGCGAGACGGATATTCTCTCAGATAGTGTCAGCTGTACGACACTGCCATAAGGGTGGAGCGACACGGCCATAAGGATGCTGCGACACTGCCATAAGGTTGGTGCGACACTGCCATAAGGTTGGTGCGACACTACCACAAGATTAGTTCTACTCTGCTGTAAGGTTAGTGCGCCACCTGCCATAAGGTTGGTGCTACTCTGCCATACGGTTTATTGCGATAGGGCCATAAGGTTGCTGCCATTCTGCCATAAGGTTGGTAATTAATCTAAAAACAAAATACCAAAACATCGCCCCGTAATTTCACGTTTCCAATTCCACAATAACAACTTTGAATTTACGACCAATGCCCCCCCCCCCCCCCCACCCCCCACCTAAATTTGTTTCGCTTACATCCCGTGCACGAGATATTGCATCTCATTTTTATTTTCAATATTCGCCTTTTACTCGCTCTAATGGAATGTCTAGCTAGCTGTTGATTAAACTGGGAAATAATAATAGTCAGTTTTAATTAAATTGCCAGTTTTCGAGATTTGTCTCCCTCAAGAACATGGCTACGGGCACAGTCGAAGTAAAACTTCGCAATTTATAAGGTAATGAATGTAAATCTGGGACAGGATGGGGAGAGTGAATTAATCTGGGATACGATTGGAAAGTGAATCCATTATTACTTATTACCTCGCGCTCGCGTGCGTTCATATCTGTTATTCCTCGCAATACATTTTACCTGGCAACTTGAACCTGGCTCACAGTGAAATGATTTGAAAGCGAAACCGATAACTTATCAACATGCCTTTAGCATAGACATAATTGCGCGGTCTCTGATAAATATTCGACAAATTCCCTTTCGAATGAATCCCATTTAATAATTATGTCATTGCAAGGTTATTCGTTTTCAATATAATTTTGTTTATTGTTTTTTTATTGATTTCCATATCTTGTGCAACACAAGTGAGCACTCGAATTCCCCACACAAGGGAAATTGATATTCCATGTGGACAGCTAGGGTGTGGTACCTATCACGGGGCAAGTCGCCCATGTGGACAACTGGGGTGTGGTACCTATCACGGGGCAAGTCGCCCATGAGGACAGCTGGGGTGTGGTACCTATCACGGGGCAAGTCGCCCATGTGGACAACTGGGGTGTGGTACCTATCACGGGGCAAGTCGCCCATGTGGACAGCTGGGGTGTGGTACCTATCAGTCACGGGACAAGTCGCCCATGTGGACAACTGGGGTGTGGTACCTATCACGGGACAAGTCGCCCATGTAGACAACTGGGGTGTGGTACCTATTACGGGACAAGTCGCCCATGTGGACAACTGGGGTGTGGTACCTATTACGGGACAAGTCGCCCATGTAGACAACTGGGGTGTGGTACCTATCACGGGGCAAGTCGCCCATGTGGACAACTGGGGTGTTGTACCTATCACGGGGCAAGTCGCAATATCGGCTGGGCAGTTGGGGAGTGCAATAAACGTAATGTGATGGATGGCGGTTACCATGCACGTGAAAAATTTAATAATACCGTATACAGTACCACATGAACCACACCACCATTCGGGTGTAGGCTAATATATATGGTTCCGTGTTTGGGTGTAGGCTAGTATAGATGGTTTCATGTTTGGGTGTAGGCTAATATATATGGTTCCGTGTTTGGGTTGAGGCTAGTATAGATGGTTTCATGTGTGGGTGTAGGCTAATATATATGGTTCCGTGTTTGGGTGTAGGCTAGTATAGATGGTTTCATGTTTGGGTGTAGGCTAATATATATGGTTCCATGTTTGGGTGTAAGCTAGTATAGATGGTTCCATGTTTGGGTGTAATCTAGTATAGATTGTTCCATGTTTGGGTGTAGGCTAATAGATATGGTTCCGTGTTTGGGTGTAAGCTAGTATAGATGGTTCCATGTTTGGGTGTAGGTTAGTATAGATGGTTCCATGTTTGGGTGTAGGCTAATATATATGGTTCAATGTTTGGGTGTAGGCTAGTATAGATGGTTCCATGTTTGGGTGTAGGCAAGTAGAGATGGTTCCATGTTTGGGTGTAATCTAGTATAGATTGTTCCATGTTTGGGTGTAGGCTAATAGATATGGTTCCGTGTTTGGGTGTAAGCTAGTATAGATGGTTCCATGTTTGGGTGTAGGTTAGTATAGATGGTTCCATGTTTGGGTGTAGGCTAATATATATGGTTCAATGTTTGGGTGTAGGCTAGTATAGATGGTTCCATGTTTGGGTGTAGGCAAGTAGAGATGGTTCCATGTTTGGGTCTTGGGTGTAGGCTCTTAGAGATGGTTCCGTGTTTGGGTGTAGGCTAGTAGAGATGGTTCCATGTTTGGGTGTAGGCTAGTGGAGATGGTTCCGTGTTTGGGTGTAAGCTAGTATATATGGTTCCATGTTTAAGTGTAGGCTAATGGAGATGGTTCCATGTTTGGGTATGATAGTATAGATGGTTCCATGTTTGGGTGTAGGCTAGTATAGATGGTTCCGTGTTTGGGTGTAGGCTAATATATATGGTTCCATGTTTGGGTGTAGGCTAATGGAGATGGTTCCATGTATGGTTCGGTGTTTGAGTGTAGACTAGTACATATATGGTTCCATGTTTGAGTGTAGCCTAGTAGAGATGGTTCCATGTTTGGGTGTAGGCTAATGGAGATGGTTCCATGTTTGGGTGTAGGCTAATGCAGATGGTTGCATGTCTGGGTGTAGGCTAATATATATGGCTCCATGTTTGGGTGTAGGCTAATGGAGATGGTTCCATGTATGGTTCGGTGTTTGGGTGTAGACTAGTACATATATGGTTCCATGTTTGGGTGTAGCCTAGTAGAGATGGTTCCATGTTTGGGTGTAGGCTAATGGAGATGGTTCCATGTTTGGGTGTAGGCTAATGGAGATGGTTCCATGTTTGGGTGTAGGCTAATATATATGGTTCCATGTTTGGGTGTAGCCTCGTAGATATGGTTCCATGTTTGGGTGTGGCTAATGGAGATGGTTCCATGTTTGGGTATAGGCTAATGGAGATGGTTCCATGTTTGGGTATAGGCTAATGGAGATGGTTCCATGCTTGGGTGTAGGCTAATGGAGATGGTTCCATGTTTGGGTGTAGGCTAATATATATGGTTCCATGTTTGGGTGTAGGCTAATGGAGATGGTTCCATTTTTGGGTGTAGGCTAATAGATATGGTTCCGTGTTTGGGTGTAGGTCAACTGGAGATAGGAGCCTCGGGGGATTATGAGCTGTAATCTCTGGCATTGACTCGTTCCGGGACAATACATTAATTCAACTGGGACGAGATATTTATTGGATTTGCGTCAATAATTTTAGTATTAAGATAACGAATATATTTACGTAATGGCTTCATTCATTTAATTTCAATATATAATTTTGAGTAAGTAGAGTGGTAGAGACCATTTAGGTACGTAGAGACCATTTAGGTACCGGTAAATGTACTCAATAAAACTACAAAAGTTGAAATTAGAGTTATCAATTATATACGATCGAAATAGAATGAATTATCGGCAATGAATTATAAACCGAACTGAAATTATTATTGGTATGCCTATAAAAATATTAACTGTACAATGTAGTGAGTTTATAATAACAATAATATTGCAATTTACAGTCAGTAAGCACAGCTGCTAGTCAGTAAGTCCTTCACTGCATCCTAGGATCCCGGCTGTCCATCTTCTCTTACTCCTCTGCAGGCTTCTTCACCCCGTCGCCATTGGTCACCACGATTGCGGGCACGCCATTGGTTTCCTCTACCCGCGGTTTCTTATTGGGTGAACATTGCTCCTCGGTGGTTTTGCGTTTCTTTATGAGGTGGGATATGTCCTGAGTGTCTCCTCCACCTCCAGAAGGGAAGGCCGGGGTCTCCAGGGCTTCCTTACTCTTTATTATGTCCTCCATGTCTTCAATCTTGGCTTTAACGTCTTTAATTAGATTATTAAGGGATTCAATTTCGTCCTTATCGGCTTCTACATCGAGGGATTCGATGCTCTTATTGAACGCGGCGACGACCTGTTGGAAGCTCGTCTTGGCGGCGATGACGTCACCACCGTAGGATTGGGACAGCCCGAGGTGGTAGAAGGCCTCGGCGATACGACGGGTGGTATCGTTGTGAGCCTTTCGGAGCTCGATGCAGACGAGGAGTTCGTCGCGAGCCGACTCGAACTGGCCGGACTCCATAGCGACCTCGCCGAGTTTCTGTCGGATCTCCGCGATCCTCAGATGGTCCCGAGTCGCTTCGGGCGCGCGGCTGTAGATGATCTTGGCGAGGTCGAGGAACTCCCACGCAATCTGCAGGTTGTCGATGTCTTCATCCTCCTTGGCTTCGGTTTCCTCACCCGTTTTATCATCCTCGTTACCATCGACACCGTTTTCTTCTACATCTTCGACGCCTTCAGTTTCTTCGTCTTCTTCTTCACTGCCGTTGTTTTCGCCTTCTTTATCGCCTTCTTTACCAGACTCCTCTTTGGCAACCGTTTCTGCGTCACCTTCTTTAGTTTCCTCTACCGGTACTACCTCAGTATCTTCTATCTCCTTTGCAGTATCTTTTTCCTTTTTATCACCTTCGCTTTCTAGAGATTTCGTGTTCTCGTCGATTGCTTCGCTAACTTGTTTATGAATAGCTTCCTTATCATCCTCAGTGAGGACGTCCATGTCGGGGATTCTTTCGGCGTCGATCCCATCTCGTGAACTCGTCACACTCTCGGTGTCTTCCCCATTCTCATTGACGGCTTTGGTTCCCTTCAAGGCGTTACCCAACACCCCTGTTTCTACCCTGGCTAACTCGAGTAGCGACTTACCGTACCAGAAGTAGGACTCCGCGCATTCCGTACCCACCTCACCGAACTCGGTTGCGAGACGACTAGATGCTTTCTCGAGAGAGTTAACCGCTGATACTATATCGTCGATCAACATGTCTCGTTTCCCTTTTGAAATCAACTCATTGCACTCTTCTACTATTTTCTCCTTGTCTGGGGTATTTTCGGTGGAGCTGGAGCAAACGGGATCAGATGTTGTGGAAGACATAATTAAATATCAGTTTGTCAGTGGAATAATTGTGAAATGGAATCTAAATCTGGACTACTGCTACTGTCAGACTGTTTGAATGCTTGAATGTACAGATGTAGGCCTAGCTGCCTAGAGGTTAGACTGCCTGACTGCTAGAGAACCGGGCTGCCGGTACTGCTGTGCCTACCTTACTTAGGCTTACGCTTACACAGGCTGCTTAGCCAGATACCGGTAGTGCGGTAGTTAGGCCACCTTTTACTCAAGAACAGAAGGACTACCAACTACTGAAGCTTCAGTAGGTAGTCTTTGCCTTTAATGTACTATCCAGCTATCACACTATCAGACTATGTCATGTCTGCTGATCTGCTGATGCTGTAATGTATAGATGTAAACTTCAGTCTGGCTGTATGCATTAGGTAAACAACTGTCTGATTGTCAGCCTGTGTGAAGTTGAGGCTGTCCTGTCTGCCAAGTAGTGTCTAAATCATTGTCCAGAATAGGGTGTTTCCCTTCACTTCTATGGGGCTTTCTATTATTCCTACCTGTCCAAATACGTTGTGTAATGATTTCCAACCTGTCCAATATAAGGGCATCCAATCAAATCATCATATGAGCCAACTCCTCGTTATCGGAACAATACCAACATTCCTAAAGTTAGGCATCTCCCTTATTGGCTATATAATGTAAAGGTTAATGGAAAATTCCACTGATATATAATCCAAGTGTCAGCTATGAATCCGGGGCTCATTATAACAACCTATACTGGACAGAGCAATGTATTTGGGACAAGAGCTGGTTGAGGTATATGTACAGTGGAAATTCCCATTCTAAATAAGGGCATTTGGAATACATGTTCCCTAGTTATGGTTAAAGATATACTGTGGGTGCCTTGCAAATGGCCTGTAAGACTGTGATGCATTATAGGCTATAGTGTCATCATAGTCACGTTATTTAATTTCATGTTGTACAATTTATTCATTTTGTGCAATTTATTCATGTTGTGCAATTTATTCATTGTGCAATTTATTAATGTGGTGCAATTTATTCACTAAAAATAAATCTAAATACATTTGTATAATAATAATTAAATGACAATCAAAATAGTGATATCGCAACCTCCTCCCCCAGACTCAATTTCATCCCAAATAGTCCTTAATAAGTCTTAAATTTCACTCAAATAGGTTGTTTGTGTCCCATATAGGGTGTTTGTGTCCCGTATAGGGTGTGAAGTGCTTATAATGATTTCAAATAGTTTCGAAATGTAATGGAATACTCAAACGAATATAGAATTCACTATCATAGCTTTCATTTAAATTTGTCCCAAATTGGTTATTTGTGTCCCATATAGGGTGTTTGTGTCCCATATAGGGTGTTTGTGTCCCAAATAGCGTGTGACTTTCTCAAAATAATTTTAAATAGTTTCTAAATCTCATGGAATACTCAAAAGAATATAGAATTCACTACCATAGCTTTAATTTCAATTTGTCCCAAATAGGTTGTTTTTGTCCCATATAGGGTGTTTGTGTCCCGTATAGGGTGTGAATTGCTTATAATGATTTCAAATATTTTCTACATGTAATGGAATACTCAAAAGAATATAGAATTCACTATCATAGCTTAATTTAAATTTTTTGTCCCAAATAGGCTGTTTATGTCCCATATAGGGTGTTTGTGTCCCATATAGGGTGTTTGTGTCCCAAATTGCGTGTGACTTTCTCAAAATTATTTTACATAGTTTATAAATATAATGGAATACTCAAAAGAATATAGAATTCACTACCATAGCTTTAATTTCAATTTGTCCCAAATATGTTGTTTTTGTCCCATATAGGGTGTTTGTGTGCCATATAGGGTGTGAATTGCTTATAATGATTTCAAATATTTTCTAAATGTAATGGAATACGTAACAGAATATAGAATTCAATATCATAGCTTTAATTTAAATTTGCCCCAAATAGGTTGTTTATGTCCCATATAGGGTGTTTGTGTCCCATATAGGGTGTTTGTGTCCCAAATAGCGTGTGACTTTCTCAAAATGATTTTACATAGTTTATAAATATAATGGAATACTCAAAAAAATATAATTCACTATCATAGCTTTAATTTAAATTTGTCCCAAATAGGTTGTTTTTGTCCCATATAGGGTGTTTGTGTGCCAAATAGCGTATGACTTTCTCAAAATGATTTTACATAGTTTATAAATATAATGGAAATACTCAAAAGAAAATAGAATCCACTATCATAGCTTTAATTTAAATTTGTCCCAAATAGGTTGTTTGTGTCCCATATAGGGTGTTTGTGTCCCGTATAGGGTGTGAAATGCTTATAATGATTTCAAATAGTTTCGAAATGTAATGGAATACTCTAAAGAATATAGAATTGACTATCATAGCTTTCATTTAAATTTGTCCGAAATAGGTTGTTTGTGTCCCATATAGGGTGTTTGTGTCCCGTATAGGATGTGAATTGTTTATAATGATTTCAAATATTTTCTAAATGTAATGGAGTACTCAAAATAATATAGAATTCACTATAATAGCTTTCATTTAAATTTGTCCCAAATAGGTTGTTTATGTCCCATATAGGGTGTTTGTGTCCCATATAGGGTGTTTGTGTCCCAAATTGCGTGTGAATTTCTCAAAATGATTTTACATCGTTTATAAATATAATGGAAATACTCAAAAGAAAATAGAATCCACTATCAAGGCTTTAATTTAAATTTGTCCCAACTAGGTTGTTTGTGTCGCATATAGGGTGTTTGTGTCCCATATAGGGTGTGAAGTGCTTATAATGATTTCCAATAGTTTCGAAATGTAATGGAATACTCAAAAGAATATAGAAGTCACTACCATAGCTTTCATTTAAATTTGTCCCAAATACGTTGTTTGTGTCCCATATAGGGTGTTTGTGTCCCAAATAGCGTGTGACTTTCTCAAAATGATTTTAAATAGTTTCTAAATCTCATGGAATACTCAAAAGAATATAGAATTCACTACTATAGCTTTAATTTCAATTTGTCCCAAATAGGTTGTTTTACGGGGGTTTTAGGTTGTATTAACGCTCTGATAGTGAATTCTATATTCTTTTGAGTATTCCATTACATTTAGAAACTACTTAAAATCATTATAAGAAATGTACAACCTATTCAGGACAGAAACACCCTATACAGGACACAAACAACCTATTTGGGACAAATTTAAATTAAAGAAATGATATTGCATTCTATTTTCTTTTGAGTATTCCATTATATTTATAAACTATGTAAAATCATTTTGAGAAATTCACACGCTATTTGGGACCCAAACACCCTATATGGGACACAAAGACCCTATATGGGACATAAACAACCTATTTGAGACAAATTTAAATTAAAGCTATGATAGTGAATTCTATATTCTTTTTATTATTCCATTACATTTAGAAACTATTTGAAATCATTATAAGCAATTCACACCCTTTACGGGACATAAACACCCTATATAGGACATTTACAACCTATTTGGGACAAATTTAAATTAAAGCTATGATAGTGAATTCTATTTTCTTTTGAGTATTCCATTATATTTATAAACTATGTAAAATAATTTTGAGAAAGTCACACGCAATTTGGGACACAAACACCCTATATGGGACACAAACACCCTATATGGGACATAAACAGCCTATTTGGGACAAAAAATTTAAATTAAGCTATGATAGTGAATTCTATATTCTTTTGAGTATTCCATTACATGTAGAAAATATTTGAAATCATTATAAGCAATTCACACCCTATACGGGACACAAACACCCTATATGGGACAAAAACAACCTATTTGGGACAAATTGAAATTAAAGCTATAGTAGTGAATTCTATATTCTTTTGAGTATTTCATGAGATTTAGAAACTATTTAAAATCATTTTGAGAAAGTCACACACTATTTGGGACACAAACACCCTATATGGGACACAAACAACCTATTTGGGACAAATTTAAATGAAAGCTATGATAGTGAATTCTATATTCTTTTGAGTATTCCATTACATTTCGAAACTATTTGAAATCATTATACGCACTTCACACCATATACGGGACACAAACACCCTATATGAGACACAAACAACCTATTTGGGACAAATTTAAATGAAAGCTATGATAGTGAATTCTATATTCTTTTGAGTATTCCATTACATTTCGAAACTATTTGATATCATTATAAGCACTTCACACCATATACGGGACACAAACACCCTATATGAGACACAAACAACCTATTTGGGACAAATTTAAATTAAAGCTATGATAGTGGATTCTATTTTCTTTTGAGTATTTCCATTATATTTATAAACAATGTAAAATCATTTTGAGAAAGTTACATGCTATTTGGTACAAAACCACCCTGTGTGGGACACAAACATCCTATATGGTACATAAACAACCTATTTGGGACAAATTAGAATTAAAGTTATGATTATGAAGTCGATATTCTTTTCACTATTCCTTTACATTTATAAACTATGTGAAATAATTTTGATAAAGCTACAGGCTATTTTGGACAAAATCAACCTATATGGGACACAAACACCCTATATGGGACACTAACAACCTATGTGAGTCAAATTTAAGACTTATTAAGGACTATTTGGTGGGATGAAGTTGAGTCTGGGGGAGGAGGTTGCAATATCACTAATTTGATTGCCATTTAATTATTATTATACAAATGTATTTAGATTTATTATAAGTGAATAAATTGCACTACATGAATAAATTGCACAATTAATAAATTGCACAACATGCATAAATTACACAATATGAATAAAATGCACAACATGAAATTAAATAACGTGACTATGATGACACTATAGCCTATAATGCATCACAGTCTTACAGGCCATTTGCAAGGCACCCACAGTATATCTTTAACCATAACTAGGGAACAAGTATTCCAAATGCCCTTATTTAGAATGGGAATTTCCACTGTACATATACCTCAACCAGCTCTTGTCCCAAATATGTTGCTCTGTCCAGTATAGGTTGTTATAATGAGCCCCGGATTCGTAGTTGACACTTGAATTGCAGTATATATCAGTGGAATTTTCCATTAACCTTTACATTATATAGCCAATAAGAGAGATGCCTAACTTTAGGAATGTTGGTATTGATCAGATGACGAGGAGTTGGCTCATATGATGATTTGATTGGATGCCCCTATATTGGACAGGATGGAAATCATTACACAACGTATTTGGGACAGGTAGGAATAATAGAAAGCACCATAGAAGTGAAGGAAACACCCTATTCTGGACAATGATGTAGATACTATTGTGTCTGCCTGTATCATGTGTATCGCTACCGCCTGACCGCAGTAACGGTACCTATTACGACTACTGCTACCCAAAATCAGAAATTTCAGAAATTATTTGACTTCGTGATGTTGATTGAGGCTGCAGGCTCTAAGCTGTTTGAATGAATGAATGAATTGAATGAATTCGGTCTTTGTAGCATTTATATGCAATCCAACCTCCTTAGCAGCCCTCTCCACTTTATTTAGTAGAAGCTAGCGTATTAGAGAGCAGGGCGATGTCATACGCAAAGTCTGTGTCTGTGACTGTAGTTGCCGGATATCTACTACTTCTGCGTTCTTGAAGTGTGAATCCCAGATCTTCACCCTTTGTGGCCGTCCTCATTGCGTAATCCAGCACAATTACAAATAGTAATGGTGCTAATGTGTCACCTTGCAGTACGCCAGCCAGGATTGAGAAAAACTCAGTTTCACCATCTGGTGAGAGTACCTGCGCTCCTGTGTCACAATATAACAATCCAAAGCCAGCAACAATTACTTCTGGTATTCCATAAGCTCTTAGGATTTCAAGCATTTTACCTCTATGGATGGAGTCGAATGCCTTCTTGAAGTCCACAAAAGTCATTACTGCGGGGAGATTCTTTGACTTAATTCCTTCAATCAGTCTCCGTAGTGCAAGTATCTGAGCTATTGTTGATCTACTTGGTCGAAATCCGTTTTGGCTCTTACGCAGTAGTTTCTCTATGTGAGGCCTAATCCTATATAGAATCATTTTATTGTATATTTTGGCAGCTACCACAAGCAGACAGATCCCACGATAGTTTGTTGGTATCCGAGGTCTCCTTTCTTGGGGAGAGGCTTTAGTTGACCTTTAGTCCAAATTGGTGGTGGCTTTTCCCTTTTTAACATCCGGTTGCAAACATTCAATAATGGTCTGTTTAGCACTCCGGTTTTCCATACCTCCGCTGGGATTTCATCTAATCCACTCGCTTTATTATTGGACATGCTTTTAATGCTTCTTTGGAGTTCGGTAGGTGTGAAGTCCCCTGTTTCTATAGGTAGTGTCTTGTCATATATTTTCCTTGTAGGGCTGACCTCGATATTTGGTGGCTGCCCAAGCAAGTTGCTGAAGTGATTTTTCCACTTCCCAACACGTTCTTCAGGACTATCGGCTTTGAGGCGCCCCTTTGCACAACTTTCCCGACCATATACCTCATTTACAGTTTGCCAGGTAAGTCTTGAGATTGTTGCTGTATGTCAGCAGTTGTAATTGCTTCAGTTTTATCCTGTATGTACTTTTCCTGGCTGATGTTGTAGGCCAATTTAAGATCGTCCTTAGCTTTCTCAACCTTGTTAATGTTTTCGGTTGTTGGTTGTTCGGTTTTAACTTTGTAGGCTATCTTAAGATCTTCTCTCTTACAAGTAACCTCAGAGTTTTGCCATGGCACATACTGTTTTCGTTGGGGTTTCTGGGGGATATGCCTCTTAGCTGATTCCTTGTGGGCTTATTATATTCTGGTATATTGAAACGGTAGACTACTACTACTAGGATCGGCATGCTGCATTGCAGCTGCACTTTTAAGAATGCTGTGCCGGCTTGTCAACAAAATTGCACCGCCACAACTCCCTATCACCCATGACGTTTGCTAGATCATCCGCATCTTCAAGGCCAGTGTCCTTTAAGATGTGTCTCAAGAAAGTCATGGGCTGTCCACCATGCTTATTCACTCCATGAGGCTGCCAAAGTACAAGATTATGCACTGGCTGGTCCTCACGGCGAAAGCAATGTCCTGCAAAGAGGAGGCGATTTTGTTCTAGTGTCAAGCTTGGGGTAACCAATGAGACACCTCCAATGTTATATAGTGTCTGGTTGGAGATGTGTGCATTGTACTTGACACAATGAACCCGACGTAGCATTCTTGTGAATGTGCCATCCAGAGATTTGGTGTCCTCAGCAGTTAGAGCCCAGCATGGACTCCCATAGAGGAGTACTGGAACTACTGCTGCTCTAAATAATCGGACCTTAAGTTTCCGATTAATTCTCGGTGACTTCCAAATCCTGGAAAGCCTGTTCAAGGCTGCCCATGCCTTTCCCTTATGTATTCGAAGGTCCTCACCTGACTTCCGGATCCATGATCCCAGGTAACAGAAGTCGTCCACATGCTCAAGCATACCATCCTTTGAGCTTATGCTCATCCGATCAGAGACTTGCTGAGGACTTTCAAAGTTAACTGTCAAAATTTTGGTCTTTCTGGAGTTAATAAAAAGACCAACACTAGAAGCAGCATGCTCTAATGAGCTGAGGAGCCATTGGGCTCCCTCTAATGATTCTGAGAGTACTCCTAAGTCATCAGCAAAGTCTAGATCAGTTAGGTACTTGGCAGGATTTCCTCGACTTCTGGAGCCAGTAGGTGGAGTTATCATCACCCCATCATCATTATGATGATCTAAGGACATGCGTAGAACATAGTCGACCACAGTAATGAACAAGAATGGTGCAAGTGTGTCTCCTTGGAGGACGCCCCATAACACTTCAAATGGTTCTGTGTCACCGTCAACAGTAGACACAAATGTTGTCGAACAATCGTATACTGATCTCATTGCTGCAATAATTTCATCTGGAATCCCATATAATGAAAGTATGCTGAACATACGCGAGCGAGAGACTGAATCAAAGGCCTTGAAGAAGTCAACAAAGATAACAGCCAGATGTCTGTCTTTCTTTTTTGATAATTTTTCAATTATCCTTCTAAGTGCCAAAATGGGCTCCATGGTCCCACGACCTTTACGGAACCCATTCTGATTTCCACGGAGCAGTCTCTCAATGGGATCCCTGATGCGATTTAATAGAATCCTATTGTATAGCTTTGCAGCAATCGAGATCAATGAGATTCCCCGAAAAGAACCATAGAGTGTTAGGTTGCCCTTCTTGGGAACTGGCACCATCTTATTTGTTTTCATTTCTTGGTCTTCTTTTCTCTTATTTCATTTATCTTATTGGTCTTCATCCATTAACTGAAGTACTTCAAAGCGGTTTTGAACTTCTACTGTGTAAGCATTATTTACTGCATTGTCAGTTCTGAGTTTCTCCCAGTCATACTGTGTAGTGGATTTGCTTGCTTGTCCTGGGTTTGCTGGTTCTCAAACTGAGTCTGAACTCTGCAGTCATAATTCTCTGATCCGAATCTATTAGGTTGAACGAGCTGTATGCCTCGCAGTTGATCATGCTGTTTCTCCACTTTTTGTTTATAAGGATGTAATCCAGTTGTGCTTTGGTTCCATTAGGGTATTGAAAGGTCCATAGCTTCCCCTTACTCTTTTCGAATGTGTTGTTTGTTGGTATCAATTCACAATCTTCCATTAGGTCTAAGAGTAAGCACCCATTTCTGTTCGAACTGGTGTTATAAGTGTTATAAGTATCATTTTGCATTCCATAAAGGAGGACTTTGCATAGAGCTGGATTGGTAACGAACTTCAAGACGAATTTGTGGTAAATGAAACAGACCAGAGGAGCCGAAGCGTGTGTTATATGAGTGGATTGATGAAGGCTTGACTAAATTGAGTTAAATCTAAATTTCCTAAAATCCTAATTTACTTAAAAGTAAGTTAATATCTCATCTCGGCAAATTATCACTGTTAATGATTATATATTAAGGGAAATGAGCTGAGCTACAGGTTACAGTGAGGGGCACTTTTCTACATATAACCAAAACAATAAACGAAAGAAAGTCAATAACAAAGGTTACAGTGAGGGGCACTTTTCTACATATAACCAAAACAATAAACGAAAGAAAGTCAATAACAAAGGTTGCAGTTGTATTTTAGCACTGTTAATCAGCTGTTATTTGTGTAGATTTACATTTACTGACACTACCTGTTAAAATGATACCAGCTATCATTTGTAACGTAAACAAGCAAGTATAATTTTTTAACAAGCAAGTATAATATTTTTAATGCATGCCTCATATAAATATTCCTATCTGTATAAGGAAATTCAACATTCACTAAAATTTACCGTACTGTAATAGTACCGTTGACAGTGCATCCATTATAGTGAAATAATTCCGTGACTCTTACAAGTAGGCCTACAGTATGTCGCTTTGCTTAGCAGTTTGTTCAATTTTCGGTCAGCATCTGTTTCTCCATTATTTGGATATTATTAATAATTTGCTGTAAGAGTTTACGTATATTGTCGTTCAATGTATAAATAATTAAATAATAATAAATAAATACATAGAAAAGCAGTCGCATTAGAAACCCTAAAAACTGAAGGCCAACTAACTCCCGAAAAAATTAAAAAAATAAATCTAGGCACAATAGGCCCTACTAAAAATATGAATTTTCTCTTTTCCAAAAAGGTTAGAAAATTGAAATCGTATGTTTTACTAAAATTAAAGTTTTTATAGGATCATTTACTGAGTGCATCAGTGCATGGCCATTCCTTTCAGAACAAAGAACACCATGGTGCTGGTCTGGTGCAATCTTTTTATTGTAAATAATTATTATCAATTAAAAATACTCCTACTATGCACTTCTGCACTTATATGTTTATACATAGGAAAGGAATTGGTTTATACTGGTATCGTCTACCTTTAGCGTTTACATACTGTATGCAACGCCTGGGGTGTCGTTTCAGCCCTCCCATAGGGTTAATGTTAAATTAATATTGAAAAATTAGTGCCTTGAAGTAAAAATTTTTACTGTAAAATGTGTTCCTAAATTTTGTTTATTGTTTTAGTTAAAAAAAAAAACGGCCTTTATGACCTGCTACTTTCCTTTAAACGGTACTTAAATGGTCAATAAATATTCGCGAAATTAAGTTAATATGTTAAAATGGGCTGATAGGGCTGACACCCCAAATGGTAATATGCATACTGTACTGTATGTATACATTGCACATTGAGTATGAGTAATGTCACAAATCCGTACCCGTGGATATAATATTTTTGCTCGAAAACAGCTATCTCTGGGAAAAGACTCAAAATTCAGTTACTAGCCGGTCTCCGTGGCCAAACACTCTGATATTTTCGGGAATTTTGGGAATTCGGGAAAAAAATTACAGTACTAAGTAGAACCAATAAAAACTATAATAAATATAATATAAATGCACTGAATCACTTTTTTCACCGTATCACATGCACCTAAAACAGTAAAATTAAATATAAATGATTACTAAAAAATTATATCGATTAGGTTGATTAGGTGAACGAGCTGCGGACCGCGCTTTCTTCTCCACCAATGTCATCTCCTTTTTGCAATATTTGCAGTTTGGAGGCGTATCTCCCAACCCATATGGGTGTTCCACCATCGCCATATGGCCATCGACGAAGAACCCTCTATGTCACAAAGATTAATGTCTTTTTTGCAGATTAATGTCTTGAAGCAATCGAGACCGCAACCAGGGGCACCACAATCCAGTTTTCGCCTTATCGTAGTAGAAAAAGGTACAGTAGCAGAGTAGTACTGACGTATAAACAGCAGAACAGGGTCTGTCAGCTACCGGTATGTAATCTGGTAATGCTGAATACGGTAGGCCAAGATGAATTCTGCCTGACTGCAGAATAGGTTATACACTAAATCATAGGGTCAATCAATGACTCCCGACTTAGAACTTTAATAAAATTAAAAGAACAGGTCATGGAGTCTATATAGGCCTATACAGCTATACCTTTCAAGACTGCAAGATGGAGGAAAATTGAGTAAAATGCTTTCGCATCAGACGTTTGAAAATATGTAAAATGCAGAAGAAACCAAAAATCAATGAATAGGCTATGTCTCCGTGTGGCGCGAAGCGGAAAAAGATGACATATTGAAATTTGTTGTTTTAAGTTGCTCACTATACATTATAGGTTGAAAAATGACTTGAAATTTTTTGGAGCGTTCCCACAAGAATTGGCGTGGAGGAACGGTTTGAAAAAATGTATAGGCCTAATGCAGAAAAAAACAAAAATCAATGATTATGCTTCGTGCTGCGCGAAGCGGAAAAATATGACATATTGACATTTTTTGTTTTAAGTTGGTCACTATAGGTTGAAAAATGACTGTTCAATTTTTTGGAGCGTTCCCAAAGAATTGGCGAGAGGGGAACGAACGGTTTTATCAAGGGTACGGATTTATGATAGAACCGCACATTGTGTACAGCTGTACAGCAGGCTCAGGGACTGTAGCCTACTTCAAATATCAGATAGGGGGGGGGGGGGGGCAAACAATTTAACGTTCAAATGGCGTTGAAAAACGAAAAATTTATAACAAATAAACGCTAGAATCTGACGTTAGTAAAAGTAGATCGAACGTTCGTTTGGCCGCTTTTGTGACGTTAAAATTACCCCCAAATCAACGTTGAATTTTACGTCAAATATATATATTCCAACGTTATCTTTAACCGTTGAATTTGCAGTATATTAATCGTTAAACCAACTTCAGTTAATCAACAAAACTGACGTTAGATATCCATATTCCAACGTTTATTTAATCAGGGATTTTCAGTTTTTCAGGCCACTAGGTAAATCTCACGTTACCTTACGTTGTACATTGCACATTATAATTATCTCATCAGCATTATTAATACAACATATAGGCCTATAATATGTTTTGTGAATTATAAATGAATGGAAACTTTATGTTTGAAACTGGAAACTTATTCATTTATTTATTTACATTATAAATGAAATTATTACAAAATAATCAGATACCGGTAGTTAGTTGACAGCACAGATACAGTCTATAGTTCGCATTGGCAAAAATAAGTCTTACTGAAACAAATTACAAGTCCACATCCGCATCGTCACCATCATCGTCCTCATTATCGCTAATTGTCGATCCCGCGTCGTCTTTGCTGCATCGTTCTTTCGGTTTTCCGCGAGCCACACTAAAAAAACAAAATAATTAATTAATCAACTAATTTACTTTAAACGAATTCCTGTATAATAATAATGTAATAACGTAAGTAAGTACTGTATGTAGTATGTACTCAGCACCGCAAATGTATTAATTACTTGCAATTTAATGCAATGGCGATAAACAGTTTCAGAGCGTAATATTGTAGCAGAATGGATGCCATAATGTAGGCCTACAGTACTAACCCAATCCCCCATAATGTAGGCCTACAGTACTAACCAAATCCCCCATAATGTAGGCCTACAGTACTAACAAAATCTCCCATAATGTAGGCCTACAGTACTAACCCAATCCCACATAATGTAGGCCTACAGTACTAACCCAATCCTCCATAATGTAGGCCTACAGTACTAACCCAATCCCCCATAATGTAGGCCTACAGTACTAACCCAATCCTCCATGATGTAGGCCTACAGTACTAACCCAATCCTAACACATCTCAACCCTGCAGAATGGATGCCATAATGTAGACCTACAGTACTAACTCAATCCCCCATAATGTAGGCCTACAGTACTAACCCAATCCCCCATAATGTAGGCCTACAGTACTAACAAAATCTCCCATAATGTAGGCCTACAGTACTAACCCAATCCTCCGTAATGTAGGCCTACAGTACTAACCCAATCCTCCACGATGTAGGCCTACAGTACTAACCAAATCCCCCATAATGTAGGCCTACAGTACTAACCCAATCCTCCATAATGTAGGCCTCCAGTACTAACCCAATCCTCCATAATGTAGGCCTACAGTACTAACCAAATCCCCCATAATGTAGGCCTACAGTACTAACCAAATCCCCCATAATGTAGGCCTACAGTACTAACCCAATCCTCCATAATGTAGGCCTACAGTACTAACCAAATCCCCCATAATGTAGGCCTACAGTACTAACCCAATCCTCCATAATGTAGGCCTACAGTACTAACCCAATCCTCCATAATGTAGGCCTACAGTACTAACCCAATCCCCAATAATGTAGGCCTACAGTACTAACCAAATCCCCCATAATGTAGGCCTACAGTACTAACCAAATCCCCCATAATGTAGGCCTACAGTACTGACCCAATCCTCCATAATGTAGGCCTACAGTACTAACCCAATCCCCCATAATGTAGGCCTACATAGTACTAACCCAATCCTAACACATCTCAACCCTATCCCAATTATTGCTCCACGCTCACACTACTACCCCAACCCCTTTCTGAAACCTAAACCAGCGTGAACCCTAACCAAACCTAACCCACCCCTGACCCAACTCAACAACAGTATCCATTGAATTAATAAAACGATTTCATTTAATTACAGTAATACTTACTAATTATCCCCTCCAGGTCTATTGCTTACCTGCCGAAAAAACACCGATATAGCGCCATCCACCGCACCATCTTCAAAATCTTTGAGAAGAACAGCTCCTATAATACAAAATAATCATATATTTATAACAGATATCAATATTATGATTAAATCATATTTATTAAATATGATTTATAACAAAAATTTAAATCTTCCCTACACAGTATTAATTGGTACAATAGTGTGATATTAATAGTAGGCCTATGCATATAGTTTATAACAAGTGTTAAACAGACATGTATGTAAATATTTATTACAGTATTTACTTTACAATTAGTCTAAAAGTACAATAAACCATTTACGCTGCAACTTACGTGAAACTCCAATTCTTGGGTATGAAACTGGCCGGTCAGAAATAGTCGCTGAGCGATCGAACATGGCTTGAGGAGATTGACGGTCAATGATAATGGGTTGCGAGTGTGGGCGGTCGACACTGGGCTGTGGATGTGGACGGCCAACTACCGTGGGATGTGAATGTGGACGGTCCAAAGTAGTGGACGATTGCGAAAAATCGAATGAGACCGGGACAGGTTGCGGGGCCAATGTGGATGGGGAGAAAGCGCGCCGAGAGCGTTCTTCATTGGAAAGTAGAGAGATGCTACGTGGTTCTAGTTGTCCAATATTCAGTATTGAATTTGATTCACACTGCAAGTATTCATCACTTGGTAATTGCGAAAACTCAAGATCCTGTTGCACCACCGGCGGTGCAAGCGATGTTACATAAGGATACTCAGGAATTGCAGGAATGTTTCTGAAACCAATAACAGTAAATTCGGATGCTCGTGTCATACAGTTATAAAGTTTACATTAAAATTATTTTATTCCAAAATTGTAACATTACTCAACGCCGTTAGTATTAACAGCGAGTTGTTATTTAGCACTTTACAACTTTAGAGGACATTACAGCATTGTATTGGCCTGTACATTTAGTATTGTATTTGGTGTTATTGTTTACGTGGTAACCCATGACGGCGTTAAGTAATGTCCCCCTAGTGGACATTACTTAACGCCGTCATGGTTACCACGTAAACAATAGGTGGAAATTTGCCTGACAGCCAGATAGGCCTACTGCATTACCTACCGGTAGGCGGGGTATAGCTATTAATAACCAGTTGGGCCTAGCTATATTATTATAACATGGCTCCAAACGCCACCATAAATATAAGCTAACTTATTTATAACATAATTTATGTCATTTTTACATTTATTTATACAGCAACTAATATAATTTGTGCAGTTTCTATCACTTATAATATATGTACAATCATTTCGTAATGTTAAAATTTTGGAATAAAACTACATACATACTTGTTGCAAAGTACTTTACAGTGTTCTGATCCTCGTGGCTTTATTTTCACTCACTCACTAACGTTCGTTCGTGTAACAAAGCCACTCGGATCATCACATTGTAAAGTGCTACTTTACACACAAGTATGTAAATAGTTATTACATAATAATTCTAATGTACTGTACTAATTATTGGTAATGAGAACAATAATAAGATATAAATTTTACCTGCTGCTGCTAGTGCACTGAATGTCCTGTCGAACTCCAGCTGTTTCTTCATCCATAGTATCACTCTCATTTCCAACCGCAACCCGTTTCTTTCCTCTGAATCGTGTTGCGATACCAATGGAATACCCATCTTGATCGCTAGCACTTGCAATGTCCGAACCCTCACAGACAACGCGCTCCTCTATTGCCTTAGCTGCCAATAGATCATCTGAAAAATATTATTAACATTGAAATTTAGTCTACAGTAATGTAATAATTATTATTTGATTTAATAATTATTAGATTGTTAGATATTCATATACGATGATCCTATCTAATTATCAGAATACTACCGTTAAAATACCTTTCATGAGTTTCGAATAAATGTGCAAGGCCAAGATCCCCATTGCCCAACTGCAGTGTCACCAGCACGTAACGACTCCCTCAGCGCCTTGGATGCAAGTTTAGTGTTTATGGGATATGCTGATGTAAGTCCATCGGCCGACAACCATCCACTACATATTGTTGCAACTTCCTCAACGCCATCCGGGCCCGTGAAGATGACAACACAATAAGCCATATGTACAGAATATATACAGAATATCGTATATAAACAGAATATCGAAATATTACAGTTAGTTCAGGTTTACCAATCAGACAGCAATTTAATTAATGTATTACAAAAATTTAAGGAAATAAAAAAAACAATAAAACTGTTAATGCAATAATATCCATCACAGTTCAGTACCTACTTGTATTGCATGCATATATGTTCTTTAGGTAAGTAGATGCATTTACTAATAATGTGAATAATATAATAATAGTGTGAATACAGTAAACATTATACTGTAATATGCAAATTTACTCAAATCCTATAATATAATCCTATAATAATACTGACAAATATAGT